>OU015492.1:183458997-183483997 GCA_907164885.2 Dolomedes plantarius | reverse complement strand
CAGTAGATTTTCTGGGGGGAAAATCTCACTTGTTGCACACATACACGATGGAAAAAAATTATATTCAAGTTCTTCACCAAGTTCTTCATATTTTGCTATCTTTATACAAGATAAAACCACTCCTGGGATAAGCTATACATATAAAACAGTTCCGTAACTGACAGAGTGAGTGACTGACTAACACATAACGCGCAGACCAAACTGCTGAACCTAAAGGGCTGAAATTTTGCATGGCGATTCTTCTTATAGTGTAGGGGTCACTAAGAAAGAATTTTGAAAAATTCTTCTTAGATTTTTTTAATTAAATTTTTAAGCTGTTTTTGTAACATTCTTTAAAGTTTGCATTTAAAATAATAATCTAACGGTTATAACATTTATATCAAGAGAACGATCATTAAAATTCCTCTAAAATGAAAACTTTATCGAATCTTTACCTCCCTTTTCTGAATTTTGGTGAAACTTCAAAGATTAATTTTTAGAATTTAATTTATTGAATGCTGATCACGTGGTTTCTTTCCTTTTTGTGATACTTCAAATTAAATTTGCGTCACATGCATAAAAACAAAATAAATTGACAAAGAAATATTAAAATACGGCGAAAGATAAAATTTAATCACTTTACTAGTTGAGATGGAAGTTTCTTAAGAATTTAATTCAAAATAGTATGTTTTATAGATATCAAACATACAAATTAATTGCATGCATTTACCGTTGTATTTAATTTGATATTTTCTACTACATTATTTTGTCTATAAAAACATCTATAAAAACATACTATACAAACATACATTCGTCTATAAAAACACAAGATTTTTTATAAATATATATATATATATATATATATATATATATATATATTTGGCATTAATTGCATACATTGACCGCTGTATTTACTGTGAATGTACTCCGTAGCGAAGCACGGGTATTCAGCTATTTCAATGATAAACGCTTAAAATACTTGAAATTTCCTTTTTCTTTTAGCTTTGTGAGCCAAATTGATAATAATTATTATCCTACCTGTATTACATACTTTTTAATTCTTCGAATTCATCTGTAAGGAACTACGACATTTGCAATTTTCAATGTTATCACGTGGGGTTAAAACTTAGAAGAAAAAGGAATAAAATGATACAAAACACGTAAGAAATCTATATAATGTCTAATGGAATATTGTTTATGTTTACTCGACATCTTTCTTTGTTACCTTAATTAGTCAAACCAAAAATACCTAATTTTAAAAAAATCACATTTTCAAACTCATATTTCTTAGCAACAAAATCACAATTTGAAAACAGAACTTCTACTTTTGCAAATCGAATTACAAGAAAAATTTCAATATTTTTACAAAATGCTTTAAATGGGAGAAACTCCAATTTCAAACAAAAGTGGCTTTTTCTTATTACCATGTTTTTATTAACTCGCTTTCTTATTTGTGTGTGTGTTTGTCCAGTACAAATCTTGCAATCAATTTTTAACTAACTTCCCGACTACCTAGACATTTGAAACTTTCAGAATAGCTCAGAACACGATGACAATGCATTATTTTAATACTTTTAACCATCTTTAAACAGGATTGAATTCATTTTCAGTTAATTTTGTTTTGTAGACTGGTTCAGCCATCTATCGGCCGAGACGGGAACGAAAAGTTAAACGCAAGTTAACTTCCAATTAACTTCATTTTCTTTCAAGTTTATGGGATAATTCATCAAAAAATGTTTTAAAAAGTATTTATTAATGCATACAATTGTCAAATTTATATGATTCAACAGAAACTTTAAAAACGTGGTGTATAAAAAGTTCTTTTTATCATTGTAATTATTCACCCTAGGTACAATCACGTGTTGTAATGACATAATACTTTTCTTGGACATTTAAATTCCTTGGGGCTAGCATTACCAATTTACCGCCTCAAAACCGAGCGAAAATGACATTATCAGTACGACCTTAATTAAAATCTTCATTAAACGCCAGTAAACATACTTGAAATGTTCAATTCAAAATTACGCGTCTTTAAGTTGATGAGATAATTCATCAAAAAAAATTTTAAGAATATTTATTAATACAGAGAATTGTCAAGTTTATATGATTCAACAGAAAATTTTAAAAAAATGGTATATAAAAAGTTCTTTTTATCTTGTAATTATTTTCACTTTGATGTCCTCGTTATTTAAACAAAGCCCATCACCACAAGGCTATCAAAAAGATTGCCTTGATTTCTTTCAATATAAATCAGATCTTAATTAAGAAAACTTATTAAAGAAAAATTAATAATTAAGTGTACTATTTAAGTAAAATTGTACTACGTTTGGGTAAAAGTAATAACTTTTAGAAACTTTTAGAATGATCACTTTTAGAAATTTGTTCTGCAACTGAACTTGCTACTTTGAATTTGGTGTATTTGTGATTGATTCTTTTATTTTGGTTTTGCGAGAAAAAATAAGTTTGTTTGTAAAAAGAGATGCTCCATTTTATTCATAATCGAAGTGATGTGGGAAATATACTCTATATTATAAACCTAGATTTTTTTTAATTTCGGAGTATTACAACTCGAATTCTGAGAAGGAAAGTAAATATCCTAACATATCTTCTTTGAGGACATGCTGTGAAACAATATATCTATATCAAGTATCTTTTTACTTTAAAGTTATTAAAATTGAAATAATTTGAATCTTACAACAAAACTAATTTTTTATCTACAGCTTTTAATAATAATAATCTTTCATTTGCTATGTCCTGAATAATTTATTACACGAGACACGTAATAGATTTAACATAATTATCTCAGAAGTGTCTCGTAAATATATCATCAAGTTAAACAGCATGTCAGATATAAATCTATCTGGTAATCTTGCATTTGAAAAAGAAAATTTTCCCTCATTTAGAAAACATTTTGAACTCAGTCATATCTAGTGTTGCTTTTTCATGATACCTTGTGCTATAAATTATTTTATCTGTAACCGATAGTAAGATTACACAGTGATGAAAAAAAGGCTTAAATTATGTACCTTGAAAATAATTATTCTACTCTAATCTTATTTTAAACATTCAAATATGCAGTCAGAAGTAGAGGAATGCTTAAGTTCTCTCTATTTTCTCATTATAAAATAACTTTGACCGTGATATTGACCTCACCTTTAATCATAAAGTTTTGTTGATTCTTGTTCTAAGGAATAAACAAGTCATTATCTTGTTTTAAATATTCATTGCTTGTCAAATCCATTTACTTCTATCTACGCAGGTAGCTGACTCGTAAATGTAGAGTAAGAGAAACGATTTCTTTAATATATTTATTCTTTATAATATTAGTAGATTGATTATGAAAAATAATATCATAATAAGCCTATATTCACCATGAATAAAATTTGCGATATTTTTGTATTTGATGAAATTAATGCTTGATAAAATCAGCATTTAAACAATCGCTTTCCAGGTGGGTGATATAATTGGAAATAATTAGATTTTGGAAAACTGCATCTTAATAAAAGGGAAACAGTAGGAGGAGGGGAGATAAGGATTTGATCGATTAAATGCCCCATTTGGGGAATTGACGTATGAAGTTCTTTTCAATTATGTATTCATATCATTTATATATATATATATATATATATATATATATATATATATATGTTGAATTTATGACGAACTACTACAAATAGACGACTACGAATATTTGGCTTTTTGGTTTATTGTAACAGTTAACAATTGTAAAACATGTATAGAAAGAAATGCTTCCCCAGATAGGCATTCCAACGGGAGGTTACATGACCCTTTTTTACGAGGGCGAGGAGCGAACTGAGAAGCGAAAACTTCTCCCTCTCTACGGGCGTCACAGCGCCCCCTCGATACAATTTTCTACGATATATATATATATATATATATATATATATATATATATATATATATATATACAGTGGAATCTCGATCGATAGTTTTCGGATCCATCGTTTTTCCGTATGTGTCGTTTATTTTATCCAGTCCCAACGATCATATTGCTTTGTTATGTTTCCGCATCTATCGTTTTCCCGCATTTATCGTTCATTTCAATCGGTCCCTTGAAAAACGATAGATCGAGATTCCACTATATATATGTATATATATATAGTGGTATATATATATATATATATATATATATATATATATAGTGGAACCTCGCATAACGAGCATAATTCGTTCTAGAATCTTACTCGTAATGCGAAACACTCGTTAAGCGAAACAATTTTTCCCATATAAATTAATGTAAAATACAATAATCCAAAAAATACTCAAAATTTTTTACATGCAACGTTTATGATTTAAAGAAAATTACTTATACATAAATTGTTAAGGAACAAAATCATCCATATGTAGTTTATTATTGATGAATTTATGACACATATCTAATTTTTTACTAGAAATCTATCTAACGATATTTGTTTTTCTCGGCGCTTCAAAATTTGGTGAAAATGTGTCACCGTATTATCATTGAATAAATTTATAGCGTGCATAGCCACCGTCTTTTTAGGGTGATGCTTTTCAATGTATGGTGCAACAGTTACCCATGCTTTCATCATTTCGTTTATTGCGGCAGAAGATTGCTCTGTTTCTTCGACCATCTCCTCTGGCAAACTCTCCTCTATAACTTCTTGCTGTGAAAGACACTGCAATTCTATAAGCTGTTCCGTGGTCAGCTTTTGGTTAGGCTCTTCCACAAGCTCATCAATATCATTGTTATCCACCTCCAGTCTCATGATATTGGCTTCTCGAACCATCCCTTAAATACTTCTTTTTCAGCTGCTGATGATCTTGGAGTGTTCTTAACGAGGTCTCCGAAAATAACTTTCCCTTTCTGACCAATGATGTTTTAGTTGATAGTATCGCCTTAAAATTCGCTTTTCATTTATCCATATGAGAAGCAACCTTTCAATATCGTCAAGAATACGTAACCGTTGCGTAGATATTCTTGTCACTCCCTTTGAAGCACCTATCTACCTTAATCTTGTTCTTCTTGAGGATAGTGAAAATTGTTGATCGAGACCAATTGTATATGCTTGCTAGATCAGCCACGTTCACATCTCGTACTCGCTTTTCCACGATTTCATGTTTCATTTCTACGGGTATTTTTTTTCTCTTATAGCTGCCTTCTTCTGGTTTATTCGTCGGTTACATTTTTGCAAGGGTTATTCAATTTTACACAAAAAAATCACAAACAATGTCTAAACACAAGTTTGGAAAATACTTGTGTTTAGACATTGTATAAATTTATAGCATGGTAATCACAAACGACAGTAACATGCTAACGCAACGAATCCTAAACACAAAATGATGTCAGACTGACGTAGCACTGGCGATAAAGTTCCAGCGCACGTGCACAGATGAATGACGTGAAGAGACGTTCTTTCCACGTCACTCGTTATGCGAAATGTCTCTCGTTAAGGGAGCCAATTTTTTTACAATCTATTTTGCACGTTATGAGAAATACTCGTTATGAGAGGTTTAAGCGATGTTCCACTGTGTGTGTATGTATATATATATATATATATATATATATATATATATATATATATATATATATATATATGTGTGTGTGTGTGTGTGTGTGTGTGTGTGTGTGACATTATAATTTTGAATCTCGCCTATTTTCTATAATTCGGATCTCCACATCTGTTTAAGATATACCCCTCTTCTCAGAATAGCCCACCCAACAGCAAATGAACATCAGCAAGTCTCAGAAAAATACGTTGAGACAGATAACCGCAGAAGAGGGTGAAAAGTATGGAATAAACACCGCTATAAATCTGAATCAGTTGACAGAAATATAGAGCCGTGCCTCTCCAGAAGGATTAACAAAACCCGTCTCTAGCCATCTAAATCCTCAGTTTGCAATATTCAGAAATAATGGCTGCAGGTGCCAGATATAAAGCGATCCAAAGTGTCACATAATGTCATAGATAAAACGCACCCAATATGATTCGAAGAATTGTACCAGCCCACCACCCACGGACAAACATCTGTGTTTATGTAAACGGTCGCTAACGTTTTTTTTGTACAGCCTCTGGCTAGGAAATCTAGACACACATTATGTTGTTGTCTTTGTGTGAGCACTTGTATGTACTGTGCCATACTAGCAGGACGCTCTGATCGTTGTTCTCCGCCATCAACTCTAGAGAAATAAAGGACTTCAATTTTAAAAGAACTCTGCCTATTCATTTTGGATTTTGTGTTTTATTATGGAACGTCATGTGGTGCAACGTGACATACATACATATATACATTATATATATATATATATATATATATATATATATATATATATATATATATATATATATATATACTAGCATTATTGCCCGGCGTTGCCCGGGTAGATATATAGATATAAAATTTTTCATGCATTCCATCAAAAAAACACTGGGCTCCCCCTTCCCCCGCTCTTTGTGATCATCTGGCCAAACAGAATGCGCTTAGCGCGTTTCTACTGAAATGATATACCCAGTATTTTTTTGATGGACAGCATGAAAAATTTTAAATCTATATATCTACCCGGGCAATCATTCTTTAAAAATAATTTCATTAATTTTGTTATGCCTTAATATAACTAATGGACTAATAGTTTGGAATGAAAGTTATGTGTCGTTATGTTTCTCTGTTTAAAGAGCTTTTCCTCCCACTGCTTAAAAAACCCCAAAACTCTAAAAGATTTATCTTATATGATTTCACAGAATAAGTAATTCAAATACATATCGTATGTTAACTCTGTTTCGCGAATTTAGGGGGAAAAACCTATAGAACTCTTAAACTTCTTCCCATTTTATGATCCTCAAACAATTAATATATTTAGATCAACAGAATGCTTCCAAAAACTGGCCATGGGACAAACTTAATTTTCTTTTTTTTTCTTCCTTTTATTTCCAAATTTTATTAAGTTCTATTAGTTTGAACGCCATTGTCTAAAATTGTCTAAAGCAGCGGATCCCAACCATTTTAGACCCACGACTCCACTAAACGTAAGAAAAATAAAATAAACACTTAGCCCTCCCCCCGCCGTCACCCCCAGATCACCCCTCTCAGAACAAACCTCTTTTCCCCTGCGTATCGAATTTGACTGGTTGTGGTGAAAGGGCTGTATCCATATTTAAGAGGTGCGCTTAGAGGCACAAAAATCATTAAAAATTAATTTTAAAAAACTAATTGAGCCCCAAATTTCGTTTTTCCTGATTTAAGTTTCTCGGGTCCTAAACATTAAGTGTGCCGAATTTGGTCCCGGTGGGTGAAACAGTCTATGATTCTATAGAGGACAAACAAACAGACAAGCTCTTTTATATATATATAGATTGTTCAGCATTGCTTCACCTTTCTGTCAAAAGATGGCAGCACCTGTAAAATTGTTTTCCTTGTTTGTTTAAAAATTATATTTATTATTTTTTAGAATTAATAGCTTAAAGATTGTTTAAATTGGTAAATTTCTTTCTTGATTTTTAAGAATTTTTTAAACAATTTGTTTATACATTTATTGTTTTAAACTAATAGAACTTTTATTATTTATTCTCTTCATTGTATAAAAAGACTGATGCATGTTGGGTAATTTTCAAGCTGACTGTTTATGAGTTGTTCTAGGATTATGGTGGAATTTCTCTTGAAAACGCTTTTTGCTACTATTTTATGTTATCTATTTCTTTCATTCTTTTGAAAAATTCCAATTATTTTTTTTTAAATCGGAACATCCAGGTTTATTTGTAAAATCACATTATTGCATTTTATTTAAAACGTATTTATGGCAAATAACTAATGGATTTCGTTAAACTATTCAACCACCATTTTTGGTAAGTAAATTCTAGCTTATTTTTGAAAATTAATTTCCATTGCATCGCAGTTGTATTATTATAAATTTCATTAACAGAATAAATCTTATTTAACTAATTGGAAAGTTTTGTGTATTGTTCTTTTCTCTATCAATTTTTCTCTATTCTTAAATATTCTTAATGATCGTACATATATATATATATATATATATATATATATATATATATATATATATATATATATATATATATATATATATATAATGTATGTATGAAACATACCGACTCCGTGGGAACGATGACCGGAGCCGGCATATCACATCAGTACAAGAAAAACGTAGTCGAGACTCGAGCAGAGATTACACTCATTACATTGAACCAATTATTTATATAGGCGAAAATTGACACAGCTGCTCGGGCAGTTTAAGATGACAAAAAGCACTACATCTACACGTGCGAGGTCTTCTATAAACGATCTCGTCATGTGATCTTTGTAGTGGTGTCTAATTGGTTAATGTTCAAAAGTGACGTGGTAATGCTCAGAAGTGTTTAATTTAGGTACCCACGTTACGCAGGTTGAAAAAAGGAAGCCATGTTGGGTTTTTCGCCCAAGGGAATTTAGAACTTAGAATCGAAAGTGAAAATAGCTCGAGCGCCCTAGGAAAATTAGAATAATTTAGAATTTAAAAGTGTTATGGGATTTTTAATGTTATAGAATATCCCCCCGTCCGAGAAGACGCTGTCCAACAATGCCTGCATTGAAGGACAGACTCACCCAGATGCGTGAGGAAAAATGGGCGTTAGGAAAATTTGGAAAAACTTATGTTAATTAATTATCAGTAATAATTAAATTTTAAAAAATTTTAAGATCACGTGACGAGATGACAGTATATCATTAACAAATTTACTGAAAGCATAAAAAAATCACCTTCAGAAATACAAATAAACTTAAGTTTTAAAATTCTACATAATTATCAATTTAAAATAATGTTGAATAGGGCAGCCTTTCCCCACACAATAAATTCTCAGAAGAAAATCAATTAAATTTACCTTAAGAAAAAAAATTTTAAATTCCAAAAAGAATTTACTTGAAATTTACATTGGAAATAATTTCTGTTACCACCCCGAGTTACTCAATACAAATAATATTTGCAACAACAAGAATGTCAAAAACAAAAACAAAAAAGTTAAGTAATAAAAGTATAACTTGACAATATTTCAAAATTTAAATTCTGTAATATTTCTCTTCAACTTTCACTACTATGGAGTGAGTCCAAAAAAATTTTTTTTATATATATATATTTCTTTTCTGAATGTAATGACTTGGTAGATGTAATGATCTGTCCATCATAACTTGGTAGTCCTCTCACAACCTGAGTCAGAGTCATTACTATGTTGAGGAAATTACAGTAAAAATCATAGTCTTTGTAGCTGATGTGCCTTATCTTTTCGCAAGCGCACAATATACAAAATTACACACTATATTGATTTGTACATAAAAAAATCGTATCTTTGTATGTGGCTACATAATAAAAATCACATTTCTAATAAAAATCACTCTTCAATATTATATAAATGGCATATAAAAATTACACAACTTTTTTACAACAACTCAATCACGTTAAAAGGTTTTCAATTTATCAATTTCCTATTCATTATATTTAGTTTTATATCTTCATATTTTTTATTACTCTCTTAAATATTCATTATATTCATTTTTATTCCAACAATATTTATTTATTAAAAAAAAATCTCTATTCAATATTCATTATTTATTCAATTAATTTTTCTTCTAACATTATTTACTTATTTTCAAAATCTTTTCACTGAATTTTCAACTTATTCATTATTTAGTCATTTGTGTACACATATTTTTATTCGTTGTTCGAGCTCCATGTTTTTTGTTTTAGCTACCTGTTTATGTGTCACCCAGACTCTCAGTTTCAAATTTTTGCTTAATTCTACCTCTAAGGAGTGAGGGGTTGTGTTTATGTTCGTGTAAAAGGTGGGTTTCTTTCTCCCTATTGTACAGCGACTAATAAGGAAGAAAGAATGGCCGCACAGTGGACCAACCATTAATCTCCCAACAGGGATATGACAGCCATAAACAACATCTAGCATAGTACAAAGATGGAGAAATAGGAAAATGTGCAAATGTCATACCTGTGGAAGTGTAATTTGGAATTGGGGGGGAAAGGAGTGGTCATCCCATAATCTGTTTTCGTTTAGAGTTTCATTTGTTATATTGTTCAGCACCTCTGGTGGCTGAAAAATTTGTCGTAAGTTTGAAGTTTTGGAAGGCAACTGGGATGATTCCCGCACAGGTTCGAATCCTGCCGACTATTTGAAACATACCGACTCCGTGGGAACAATGACCGGAGTCGGCATATTACATCAGTACAGGAAAAACGTAGTCGAGACTCGAGCAGAGATTACACTCATTATATTGAACCAATTATTTATTTAGGCGAACATTGACACAGCTTCTCGGGGTAGTTTAAGATGACAAAAAGCACTACATCTACATGTGCGAGGTCTTTTATAAACAATCTCGTCATGCGATCTTTGTAGTGGTGTCTAATTGGTTAATATTCAAAAGTGACGTGATAATGCTCAGTAGTGTTTAATTTAGGTACCCACGCTACGCTGTTGAAAAAAGGAAGCCCATGTTGGGTTCTTCTCCCAAGGGAATTTAGAACTTAGAATCGGAAGTGAAAAGAGCTCGAGCGCCCAAGAAAATTTAGAGTTTAAAAGTGTTATGGGATTTTTAATGTTATATATATTTATATATATATATATATGTGTATGTGTGTGTGTGTGTGTGTGTGTATGTATGTATAGTAAGAATCTTCTTATCAGAATCTTCTTCCTTCTGTACTAAACACAATTCCAAAGTATTCCATTTCATGGAATTTGGAATCTTATTAATCCTTTCGCATTACTATATAATTATTTATTCAATATTGTTTTAATTCTCTAAGCTGCTAGCTTGTGTCTTGTGTTATTTTTGAACAAAACTGCAAATGTTCAGTTTTATAGCAGGATGCAAAAATAAAATTTTAAATCTCCCTCACTTCCTTGGTTTATAAATAAAAATCAAAGCGTTTGATACTGATTAAATCTACGAATTCTTACTTATGAAATTCTTTAAATTGTTATCATAAAAAACCTTTCATTATAATTTTATCATAAAATTTTTTTCTGTATCAAACGGAACCTTTGAATGATTAAATATTTAAAAATCTTCTTTCCATCTGTCCTTCCCTGAATTATGCAGATAGTCATGTTATATTTTTCTCCGAAAACTCAATTTGGGAACTACGTAACCATCAGAAAGCCTATGACAGATCTTAAAATATTCAATACATGAATGTTTGCTCAACAGTGTTTGTCGTAAAATATGCAATTCTTATTTGCTAAGAACAAATATTTCGAAAAATATGGAGCAAAAAGTTTCATTAAGAATTTCAAAGAAGGTCCAAACGTCATATATCGCGATACACTATTTCTATCAAAACAAGTCATATTTTATGTCTGTCACTCTCTTTTATTTTAACTTAAGTATAAATTATAAATTTTTTAATACAGATATATCACAGTATTTTAGAACGCAAGTATGTTTAGTAAATAAACGCAGCGCAATACAGTTTCTTTATTATTTTCAGTTAAAGCAGCTTTAACTAGAGGTCTCATAATTACAAGATAGAAATAACTTTTTATATACCATGCTTTTAAATTTTCTGTTGCATCATATAAACTTGACAATTCTATGCATTAATAAATACTATTTTTGGTGAAATATCCCATCAACTTGAAAGAAAATTAATTGGAAGTTAACTTGCGTTTAACTTTTCGTTCCCGTCTCGGACGATAGATGGCTGCATCAGTCTACAAAACAAAATTAACTGAAAATGTATGCAACTCTGCTTAAAGATGGCTAAAAGTATTAAAATAATGCATTGTCATCGTCTTCTGAGCTATTCTAAAAGTATCAAATGTCTAGCTTGTCGTAAAGTTAGTTAAAAATCAATTGCAAGATTTGTACTGGACAAACACACACACAAACAAACAAGAAAGCGAGTTAATAAAAACATGGTAAAAAAAGAGGGCTGTTCCATGAAATTCTGGTATAAAAAAATTTATATATATATATATATATATATATATATATATATATATATATATATATATATATATATATATATATATATATATATATATATATATATATATATACACTGCTGGCCACCCAAATTGCAACAGCAAGAAAGACAAGAGATATCACAACAAAATTTATTTTGTAGATAACATGTTGACCAAGTATCAAATGATTAAATTAATAGACTTCTGTGAAGTGTGGTTCCTGCCAAAATCAGTAGCCAGAGTAGCCGCCATTGTTGGAGATCACCGCTGCCACACGCCTCGGCATTGATTCAAAGAGACTTTGGATGAGTTCTTGGGGTACATTGGATCGAATATATCGTTTATCTAAAGTTTGCAAATACTATAGCCATATGCATGGCGCAGCGTAGCAGCTAACACAAAAAGAACAAAAACACAGGTGCATTAGCACTCAAAGATAGAAATATAGAAATATAGGTGAATGAACACCCAAAAGACAAAAAAAAAACAAGCAATTAGACTGTAAAAAGCCAAAAAATATCAAGAAAATCATCAGTCTTTGCTTGGCTCATCAGCCGTGGGTAAAGCAAAGAAACATAATCAAACACAAGTGGTTTCACCATGGTGTCATATTCAAAAACTTTTATAATTAATATGGCTAAATTAGAAGACAAAAAAACTAAAAGAAATTATTATGACACGACGGTCGTAGGTAGGTGCTACAAAATAACCGTTTATAAAAGAAATATGAGCATCACCCCACGGGACCACTTGTAGCCCTGCAAATAAACGAAAAAGTCATACCAGAATAAACTGCATTAAAATAGAATTCTTCATATCCAGGCATCAGAGCTCGTACAAAAGAACAGACGATTTAGAAACGATGAACATATCCGTCTATACCTTATATGCGTAAGCCAGTACACGTGCGGTCGTTCCATCACATACGTCAGCAGCCATCCTGCCTCGGGCGTCCAATGGCTTTAACCCAGGCCATTCATATACTTTACGTGTGCAGTGGAATATTCAAATTAGTAGCGGCCGACCCAATATAGCATTCTAAAAAGTCCAACGGTATGCTATTATCATAATATTGTTTCGCCTTAAAAATAAAAATTGTTTACTAATAGCTTCCTTAGAATTACAAATTCTGCAAAATCTTAGTATCTGGCATAAGATAATGTTGATAAAGATTCTCTTCGCAATGTTTGATGACCAGTGTGTTAATGATATTACTTTAAAAGGGAACGTTATTCTTTTATCGTATACTGACATATAAAAAAAAACTGTTTTTATTTCGAAAGCAATATCTAGGAAGTCCGCGCTAAAAGCGCCGTCGTTTGTATTTTTTAATGTAAGGCACTCTGGATATATATTCTCTAGTCTGAAATTGTCTGGCGTATTAAAAATAATAAGATCATCAATATAACGAAAAATCTTTAAATCCAAACTAACAGAATCCGACATATTGTATGCATGCTCATAATAAAATAAATAAGCTCATAATAAAATGAGTAAGCACCAACGTTTAGATGATGAAAGGAGGTGGCTAATTGTGGGGAGGCTAGAAGCAGGACAATCTCAAGTCCAAATTTCTAGAGAGTTCAATTTAACGCCCAGCGTCGTGTGAAACTTATGGAAACACTTCCAGGATACCGGATCCATCGAGAGAAAGCCTGGGCAAGGTCGTCCAAGAGCCACGACGGCCAGAGAAGATCGACATTTGTCGATTATAGAGAGGGTAACAGGAGTGCTACAGCTTCTCAGCTCTCTCGTGACTTGTATGCAGCCACAGGAGCCCGTGTATCAAGGGTGATTGTTTCCAAAAGACTTCATGAGAAAGGGTTGTTTGCGAGAAGACCTGCTGTTTGCGTCCCGCTCACTTCTACGAACAGGAGAATCCGTTTATCATGGTGCAGAGAGCATAGAGATTGGAGTATGGATCAATGGTCGACCATCTCTTCACTGATGAGTCCTGGTTCAGCCTAAACACCGATTCTCGCCGTACGTTCATATGGACAGAACCAGGGACCCGCTACCTACCCTCCAATATCCGCGAAATCGACCATTATGGCGGAGGAGGTTTAATGGTCTGGGAAGGCATCATGTTGGATGGCCGCACACCTCTCCATGTCTTTGAAAGAGGCACTGTGACAGGTGTGAGGTATAGGGATGAGGTCTTGGAGCCCTATGTTCGCCTTTTCAGGGGTGCAGTTGGCCCTGACTTCATTTTAATGGACGATAACGCGATGCCACATAGAGCTCTTCTGGTCGACGAATTTCTAGAGAGTGAGAATATTCGCCGGATGGATTGGCCAGCCAGATCTCCAGACCTTATCCCTATAGAGCATGTCTGGGACGCTCTGGGGAGGGAAATTGCGACTCGCAACCCCACTCCGAGAACCATCCAGGGAATGAAAACAGCGTTGCTGAACGAGTGGGACCAATTGCCTCAGGAAATGATAAACTGCCTTATTTCAAGTATGAAATCACGCTGCGAGACCTGTATATCTGTAAGAGGGGACCATACCCCCTATTAACCCATCTATTAACCCATTTTTTTTATTCTGCAACCGCTGTTTCATACCTTCCAACTCCAACGAGTGTTACACACGATCATGCGTGTGTATTACAATTATTGAATGGTTATTTGTTTTGTATTGTATCAATGTATGCACATATCAAATTTCATTAAAATCGGTACAGTAGTTCTAGAGATAATCGACCAAGTCTGCAAATTCTCTTAATTTCTTACACCAGTGTATATGCATATACATACATACATATATGTATATACAGGTGGTTATCAAAATAATGGAAACACATCAATATTAGTGGTGTTTATGGAAGTGCTTCGTATCCCTTAAAGAACAAGTTTAGGGACCAATATTTTTTATACATTATTCTACTCAAAAGTAGCAATAATGAAACTATGGGAATCTGGGTCTTTCAGGGATAGCGTACGATGTCAAACCTTGTAGACCGTGCAGAAGGGCAAATTGTTGAAGCGCGTTTAATTAGAGTATCTGTTACAACAGCCCCCATGGGTTTGGATGTTTACCGAGCTATTATATCGGAAGTTATGATGGCATACAGAGTTCACGGAAAGACATCCTCTGCGAAAAAGAATAGTGGACGAAAGGGATAGCTAAGTGAAAGAGACTGATTGGTGTTGAAGCGGACTATGACATCGAAAAACACTGCAGCCAAAGTGACCGTAGAGTTCCATCTGAATCTGCAGGCTCCAGTACCAGTCATTACAGATAAGAGAAAACTTCAAAAACAATATATTTACGGAAGAGTAGTAATTCCCAAGCCACTTGTAACAGATATGAAAACAAACAGTCCTCTACAGTGGTGCCACGAGCACAAATCCTGGTCGAGTGATGTTGAAATATGACATTTGGTTAGTCGAATCATTGTTCACTTTGCTCCCTGCAACAGGACGTACGTATGTCTGAAGAACACCTACACAAGCGTATTATCATGCTTGTCTCATGACAGCTGTCAAACATGGAGAGGAAATTTCTTAGGGTTTCGGCGGCCATCTCATGGTTTTCAAAAGGGATGTATTGTAACCCCGAAAGGGAGATTGACTGGGAATGACT
This sequence comes from Dolomedes plantarius, assembly GCA_907164885.2. Classification (NCBI taxonomy): domain Eukaryota; kingdom Metazoa; phylum Arthropoda; class Arachnida; order Araneae; family Dolomedidae; genus Dolomedes; species Dolomedes plantarius. Next base: position 183,468,489 of record OU015492.1, on the reverse strand, counting down.
ATGTCGCACTTTTAGCCGACCAGATCCATCCTATGGTGGAAAAATTGTTCCCTGCAGGAGATGGCGTTCTCCATGATGATAATGCTCCGATCCATACAGCTACACGTGTCATGTCGTGGTTTGAGGAACATTAAAACCAAGTCAAACACCTTATCTGGCGCGCACAGTCTCTAAGCGTCAATATCATCGAACTGCTGTGGTCTGTTTTGAGGAACAGAGTCAGGAATCAATATCCAGCAATAGTATCTCTACAGGAACATTGACGATTTATCCATAAAGAATGGTATAATTTTCCCTTAACCACTATTCATGACTTGCAAAATTCACTTCCTTAGTGAATCCAGGTGGTATTATATGCCATAGATGGTCCTATGCCATATTAATAAAGAATTTCATGTTTTTCCTAAGTTTTTCCATTATTTTGATAACCACCTGTATATATATACACTGCTGGCCACCCAAATTGCAACACCAAGAAAGACAAGAGATATCACAACAAAATTTATTTTGTAGATAACATGTTGACCAAGTATCAAATGATTAAATTTATAGACTTCTGTGAAGTGTGGTTCCTGCCAAAATCAGTAGCCAGAGTAGCCACCATTGTTGGAGATCACCGCTGCCACACGCCTCGGCATTTATTCAAAGAGACTTTGGATGAGTTCTTGGGGTACAGCAGACCATGCAGCTTCCACACGTTGCCAAAGTTGATCTGCTGTGGCAGCTGGGGATGGAATCTGGGTCAATCGTAGAGCAACCATGGACCACATGTTTTCTATCGGTGAAAGATCCGGGGAGCGAGGCGGCCAGGGAATCAATTCAATCTGGCGATTGACGAAGAACCGTTGGACAATACGTGCCACGTGTGGTCGCGCATTATCCTGTTGAAATATGGCTGTGGGCAAGCCCTGAAGGTAAGGAAGGACAACTGGCTCCAACACCTCGGAGATGTAGCGCTGGCTGTTTAAAGTACCGGCAATGCGTACTAGAGGTGTGCGAGAGTGATATCCAATACCGCCCCATACCACAATACCCGGTGCAGGACCAGTGTGGCGGTGCATAACGCAGCTGTTCAGCATCCTCTCTTCACGGTGTCTCCAGACTCGAATGCGACCATCGTGGTGTTGCAGACAGAAGCGTGACTCGTCAGTAATAACAATTTCATTCCATTCTGCCGTCCACATCCTTCTGTCATCTCACCATTGACGGCGGAGACATGTGGTTCTGCGTCAAGGGTAGACAAAGCAATGGACGCCTTGCGGACAGACCACTCTGCTGTAAACGGCGTCGAATGGTACGCGCAGACACTGAATGATGCGTTACAGACTGCATGTGCTGTGCTATGGTTCGTTATGTGACTGAGCGATCCGTCACTGCCATGCGCACAATTTGCCTGTCATCACGTGAAGTGTTGCGCTGAGGTGGATGCGATCGAACACGCCGGTCCGTCGTACCCTCCTGCATCCAACGATCACATATCCGCATTACAGTTGTTTGGTTTCGTCCAACACGACTACCGATTTCCCTGAAAGATAATCCACAATCTCGGTAGGCCACTATCCTTCCTCTGTCGAACTCGGATACTTGATCAAAAGATGATCGCTGATTTCGACGAGGCATAATTGGTCGTTTTTTTGAAAAAACCACAAGAAAAACACAATTGCCGGAAATGAAATCGTCGAAATCTCCAAGCCTTAAATAGCCCTTTGAAGTGGCGCCACAGGCGCGCGTTATGTGCGTCTGCGCTGAAATTCTAATCATTTGCATATCTCACCTCCGCTAATGCATGTAATAAATTTCATGTTATTTGCATGCTTCCTTCAGGGTGTTGCATTTACAGTGTCCAGCAGCGTATATAGTATATATATTCATTTTTGGGCCCGTATTCTTGGGATACATGCTATCCTTCGTGATATTAACCATGTCAATTTACTGTACAGTGGTTGAGGAGTAATCATCAAGAACTTTATTTCATGTACCCCGATAAGTTATTGTCGAAATTCATACCTATGATTACTAAATCTATGATGGAATCGCTTACTAATCTCCAAGGGAAATGCAGACACGTTAAATGCTCTCTAGATTTCAATAATAAAGTAGAGGAAGGATTGATATAGTATCCAGGTAGCTCTGCCATTTGGATCCATCAGTATACAGCCGTCATTTCTACAGGTTTGGCATTAATAGTCTAAGGTTTGCAGAGGTGTAAAATGATTTGACCCATTCCAAATCCCAATATGTAAGCATGAATATTTCCCATTTTTCGACACAGTTTCACCGTAGCAACACACAACATCTATTTGTATTCACTCAGAGCGTTGCGATGTCAACTGCTTTGTACTTAATTTATATATATAAAACAGTGCCGTAACTGACTGACTGACTGACTGATTGACTGAAACGACTGACTAACAGATAACGCACAGACCAAACCGCTGCACCTATTGGGCTGAAATTTTGCATGGCGATTCTTCATATAGTGTAGGGTTGCACTAAGAAATATTTTTGAAAATTTCTTCTTAGATTTTTATTAATTAAATTTTTAGGCTGTTTTTTTAAATAAAATTTAAAAATAAATTTTCTTAGAAGTAAAGTTTGCATTTAAAATAATAATGTGAGGTTTATAAAATTTATATCACAAGAAAGATCATAAAAATTCCTTTAAAATAAAATCTTTTTCGAATCTTTACCTCCCTTTTCTGATTTTTGGTGAATTTTTAAAGATTAATTTTTAGAATTTAATTTATTAAATGCTGATCACGTGGTTTCTTTTCTTTTTGTGATCCTTTAAATTAATTTTGCGTCATGTGCATAACAACAATATAAATTGACAAAAAATATTAAAATACAGTAAAATATAAAACTTAACCACTAGACAAATTGAGATGGAAGTTTTTTTAAGAATTTAATTGAAATTAGTATGTTTTATGGATATTAAACACACAAAGTAATTGCATACATTGACTGTTGTATTAAATTTTAATATTTTATTCTACATTATTTTGTCTATAGTTTTGTCTATATATTTATTTTTTAGCATTAATTGCATACATTGACCTTTGTATTTAATTTGAATGTACTCCGTAGCGAAGCACGGGTATTCAGCTAGTTAAGCATAAAACAAAAAGCATTCTTTTGGTCTCATAACTTATTTTTGCTAATATTTATCTCCTTGAAATTTCAGTTTCTCGTTCTAATTTCAGCTAATAGCCATTTTTCTAGATATCACATTCATTCACCATAAAGATTAACTTGTAAACTTTTTTAAGACATAATTTACCAGATAATATCATTTAAAGTTAAATAACTAATTCCATCAACGTTTAACATAAATTATAAATTATCCCATACTTTTACTTTTTAAATTTCCCCCCTGACGCATTCATTAAAGAAATATTATATGCAGTTTCTCCAGACATACCAGAAAAATTAGTAATTACACAACCATTATAATACATTTGCAATATATCTTTACTAGCTGAGAAAACGTTCCGTACCAAATGGAATTAAAAACAAGGTTTTGGGGAAGATAAAGTGTTCGGTTTCGGCATTACGGCATCTTGCCAACTTTAAACATAATGCCGAGGAAATATAAGTTAATGGCTGGAAAACGTTATTTACTGAAATAAATTTTTCCTTCACTATAATCTACTAGTTTTTCATCTTCCTGTTGAGCGAGCATGGAAGAAATTTCTTTGCGAATTTTTTATTAAAATTGCCCATATAAAGACAAAGTTTCTCAGAATGAAATTTTTTCTAAAAATCAATAATGATAACTTTTTAAAAATGAAACACGGAGTTAGTTTGTCTGGAAGTTAAAACTGCAAAAAAGGATGTCCTAAATAGCTCTACATTTTGTAATATCGCGATACCCCTGAAATGGGCCGATAAAGAAAGAGTTTTCATTAAAATTCACCCTGGACTAATGTGGTTGGTAATTATTAACAGTTTTAAGACAGTAATGGTTGGAAATAGGGGTTAATATATTACGTGTTCCAAAATTGCGAGAACCACCAAGCAGTCATGAAAACCCAAGTATCTCACTCACGGTAATACTAAAATATAACTTCACTTCAGTTCGCAATATTAATCTGAAATGTTTTACACTGCGTATTATTTACTAATGTTTAATTCAGAAGCAAATATGTTAATTTAATCTTTATATAAAGTATTATATATATATGTGTGTGTGTGTGTGTGTGTGTGTGTGTGTGTGTAATGTCCCCATTACATCACGTCCTTAAATTATAACCTGAAAGGGTAAACTAGCTCATATTTGCATTGCTGGAGCAAGACTCAGCCTGAAAAGAATAAAAATTAGATTTAATTGCAGTCGGGCGAAACTTCTTAATACATCGTTTATTAGCGCGAAAATACATCCGTTATTCCAGAAGAACGGCTCGGAATAATATCACCTTTCAACATTAAACGCGAGAGGGCAAGGTAGACATGCGACTATTATTTGTAGGGTCAGCAGATTTAGAGACTCGGGAAGCTAATCCACTGCTGAATTCGGATATATACACGTAAATAAATGCAAAGGCATGCGATTCATGGGAAGTTCTGTGTCTAAGGGTTTAAAAGCGATAAATTAATATTACTGGGGATTGGATTTAGGAAAGGGAGTTTAAATGCTAGAATGCAGGGCATAATATTTAATAAATAAATTATATATATATATATATATATATATATATATATATATATATATATATATATATATATATATATATATATATGTGTGTGTGTGTGTGTGTGTGTGTGTGTGTGTGTGTGTGTGTGTGTGTGTGTGTGTGTGTGTATATATGTGTGTGTGTAAGGAAAAACATAAAACTAAAATATAGAGGGGCTTTTGTTTGGGAAAAAGGGGAATTGGCAATCAAAAATTATTAACTCACGAAAGTTCGCCATAAAAAGAAGGGTTGTTAATAGCAAAAAATATCAATAGGGGTCGCCACTAGACGGGTACCGTTCAGAAAAGAGATATTTTTCGGCAGAAGTAAGTTACGTAAAAAGATTACGTAAGAAGAAATGTGGAGAACATTCCATGATGAATCAGCGGAAAGATTGGGCGGGAGTGTAACAAAGAAAATCTAGTTAGTCGGCACTTAAGTTTGAGATAGGTAACATGTACGTCTTCATGAGAGATTTCTAGTGGGGTGGTTTGATGAACTTTATCGGAGCTCTGGACAAAACGTAATGGAATAAAAACCAGTTAATGGAACTATGTCGTGTATCTTCATTGTAATGCCCGATTGCATTTCATTAATTAATAACCCATGACAACGAACTCTGTCATATATATATATATATATATATATATATATATATATTTCTTCTGTCCGTGTGTATGTAACTGAATTCCTCCTAAACGACTGGACTGATTTTTATGAAATTTTGTGTGTGCAATTTAGTTGATTCGAGAATGGTTTAGATTCACAATTTGATCTGATAGAATATGTTTTTATATTTTTAATTAATTAATAAAAAACCAACAATTTATAAGGGGGTGCGTCCGGTAAATGGAAGCTGTTACAGTTTGTGAAATCACTCCTCTAGATAATGGCGTCCACGTTAGGTTTAGTTAGCAAACAGCGAGCGAAAAAATAAAAATAAATAAAATCAAAAAGTTTCAAGTCATATATACAAAATGAAAATAAGATTCTTTCAAGTCAGATTTTATACTCTAAAATGGATCAGATCCAACGGCATATTGATACTCTCGACACGCGATGGAAAATTCGAATCAACCACGTTAAGTGACACGAGATCTTGGTTAATCGCTACTGCAATCCTCCTCGCTTATATCTTTGTGTCTATTGAAGAGCTAAAGACTAAGCTTCTATCCTGCTAACTTATTTCTGACTAAAAACTCCTCTGACATGTATAATCACCAGCCCACAACAACTTTCCAATAGCGAATATGTTTCACTTTACCCAATAGCACACCGTGTCATCGTAGCGCATTCGGAAGGTCGCCAATTTGGAAAGTACCATGCTCTCGACCCGGGTTCGAATCCAGAGTTGTGTAAATTTTGCTAGACCTGTTATTTCAGCTTTTTTTAAGGCTTTTTTATTTCAGCTTTTATTTTATTATTTTTTTAATTATTATTTTATTTTATTTTATTATTTTTTTATTTTAATATTTTAAAATTATTATTTTTATTTATTTTTATTTTTTTCAGCTTTTTTATGAGGAAATACCGAATATAGCTGAAATCTGAGGAGTTTATTATACATTTATACATTTTTAATTGGGTTTTCATATTATTAATATGTATAACATTTCGTATGCTTTTTTTTCTATGTTATTTATACTGCGTTTAGTTTTTTAATGGATTTTTGTAGGTTTATTATAAATTTATATATTTTATGTTTTACTTTTCAGGATTTTTTGCTCCAATGATAAAGGCTAAATCTTTTCTATGTTACATATACTGTGTTTAGTTTTTAAATTGATTTTGGTTAACAAACATTCGACAATTTGACATTTTTACTTTTCAGATTTTAGTGCTACAATGATGGAAGGCTGAAATTCTGAGATGTGTATAACATTTCACATATATTTTTTCTATGTTATTTATACTGCGTTAATTTTTAAAATGATTTTGGTTAACAAACATTCTTAAAATCCCGGACATCGCCGGGTACTTCAGCTAGAATTACAACGTTTGAACAGGACAACGTCTGTCGGGTCCGCTAGTATATATATATATATATATATTAACGGCAAACCGCCGTATGACGTAACCGATCATTATTGGTTGGGGGACTGGCCATTCATACATCGTGGTCTTTTCTTTCTTATATATATAATATGTACTATATATACTCATTATGGCCTTACTAGGTTAGATGTTATATAAAATGTTTTAGTTTTTTCGGTTATAGTATTTTACTAAGCATGATGTGTAAAATTATAGTAAATAAACTATTTTATATCATGCAAGATCATGCTTTAATTTTATCTTCACGTTGAGCTATACAGGTCTCTGCTTTGAACAAGAAAAAATACTAGACTATATGTCGTTACATATCCCACTCAATAGTTATTCTAATCAGGTAGCACTTAAAGATTATTTTTAAGGATGCTCTAATTTTTGGTAAATGTACCATCCACTGACCGTCAGTAAAGCATAACAAAAATTCAAAGGGATAAACTTCCAATAAGAAATAAGTGTTTTGAATTCAAGCTTATCGGATGTACAGTCATTTTTAACCTATTTCATAACTGATTTATAGCAAATAAGGAAGATTCGTTCATAAATACTGCCATTCCTCTTTTCATACAACTAAAAGAAAAATAATTCAAGTCAAGAATAATTTTTTCTGAAAAATTACCGATTGGTCAGTAATGTACATCCGAAACAAGGAGCATGAAATAAAAATGATCCAGTATTTTTGAAAGATAGTAAATTAACCAAAATTGTAATCAAAAATACTTTACTGAGCTCATCAACGATATTTCTCAAAATAACGAGTGATAATTTAGTCCTATTATTACCATGTTTTTATTAACTTTCTTTCTTGTTTGTTTGTGTGTGTGTGTCTTTGTCCAGTACAAATCTTACAATCGATTTTTTTTAACTAACTTCCCGAGTAGCTAGACATTTGAAACTTTTAGAATAGCTCAGAACACGATGACAATGCATTCTTTTTAATACTTTTAGCCATCTTTAAGCAGGATTGAATTCATTTTCACTTAATTTTGTTTTGTAGACTGGTGCAGCCATCTATTAGCCGGGAAGGGAACGAAAAGTTAAACGCAAGTTAACTTCAATTAACTTCATTTTCTTTCAAATTGATGGGATAATTCATCAAAAAAAATTTTTTTAAGTATTTATTAATACATAGAATTGTCAAGTTTATATGATTCAACAAAAAATTTAAAAACATGGTATATAAAAAGTTTTTTTTATCTTGTAATTATTAACCTATTTCAAAACTGATTTATCGCAAATCAGGAAGATGCGTTCATATAAACTGCCATCCATCTTTTCAGAGAACTAAAAGAAAAATAATTCAAGTCAAGAATAGTTTTATCTGAAAAATTACTGATTGGTCCATAATGCACATCCAAAACAAGGAGGATGAAATAAAAATTATCCAGTATTTTTGAAAGATAGTAAATTAACCAAAATTGTTATCAAAAATGCCTTACTGAGCTCATCAACGATATTTCTCAAAATAAAGAGTGATAATTTAGTCATATTATTATCAAACTAGTATATAACCCCCGTCAAAAATGACGGAATGTTGATCAGCGTTTCAAGAGGCGATTCATCATTTTCATCGGGCATTGTTGAAAACTGTACTTAAACAGAAGTAAACAACAAAACAAAACAAAACAAAACTAAATCACAACTATACCAAAACTGTTTCAAAAGTGAATGACTCACCACACAGCAGGTATTGCTGAAAACGATACTTAAACAGCTGTAAACAACAATAAAATAAAACAAAAATAAAGCGTGAAACACAATTTAATTAACATTAAAATTAAACATTAAAAATGTAGTTATTTAAAGGGAAAATGAAAAACCATGGAGTAGAATGAATTCGAAATTCAAGTGAATGACTCGATTGAATAAATGATTCCTTTCAATGGATATTTTAATTTGAAGATATTTCAAAAACTAAACGGCTTTGAGCTAGGGTGTTCACTTGAAATTTTCATATTTTTAAAAGGGCTTTCAAAATATGTAACTTTTGTGGTATTATTTTTAAAGAAAAATTTCAGAAAATGGCGTCGCAATGTTAAGATGTTCCCGACTTGGTCCGCCCCGAAATGGTTACCTACACTTTTTCTACTCTAGGCTATTATATAAGTAAAGATAATAAATGCGAATGTATAAAAAAATTTAATCATCTCATTATAAATATGTATTTTGATGCAACGTTGAATTTAGTGTGAATTTTTTATAACCTATAAATGACGGATGATCTTACGCATGACAGGTTGTCTGGAGTAAGTGAATTTTTGAACCCTCTCCAAATAAAAACTTTTTTGAATTATTTATTCTTGGTATTCTCAGTGCTTGAAACGTTTCATATTTACACAATATTCTGAATTTTTTTACTTGAAAGTAAATTTCTTGAAGCCCAAATACTTGAATCCTTTGGCAATTTCTTACAGCGTTAAATGCCTTTTATTTCATAAAGGCTATTTCAGCAAACAAAACGAGACACTGACCATTTATTTTAATTGATATTTCCCTTGTTTATCCAAATATCGTGACAATTTATTATACTTTTTTTCTATATTGAGCATTTTTATTAAGTTGAACAGTGACTAAAATTGGGGGTTGGGCGTGGGGCTGACAACCCCACCCCGGAAAATCTCCTCCGTTCAGAAATCCCAAAAAGAAAAAGCCGGACTGACTCTCCCCCGACGACATGGCATGGAAACGGACTTGAGAATTGGAACCTGGAATGTTCGCTCACTCTACAGGAGTGGAGCACTGCGAAACTTAATAGACGTCTCCGATACAT
>OU015492.1:183286497-183451497 GCA_907164885.2 Dolomedes plantarius | reverse complement strand
CGTAAATATATATTTCTTTATACGTACACTAGCTATTTGCCCGGCATTGCCCGGGTATTTATTTATCCCAATTTTTTTATTACACAGGAAAAGGAATGGATTCAACCTATAGTGTAAAATCTAAGTAATTTAATTTACAGATATTTCAAAGTAAGTACAGTATGCTAATGATAAAAAAATTTGCAAATTCCCTCTATTATTAATTTAACTCAAAACTTCATTATAAACAACATTTTTAGTTTCCTATATTCCTCAGTGACTCCGAAAACTATGGATTCGACACTAATCTCGGTCATTTGGACTTTTTTTTACCCCTTCTCCCCCAATCAATGATGATGGGAGGCTGTACTTGCACTAAAACGACATCGGGAGGATCCTATTCATCTCCGCGACACAAAAATTATGGATTCGACCCTACTCTCGGCAATTTTGGACATTTTATTTCTACCCCTTCTCCTCTCCAAAGGTGTTGGGAGGCTGAACTTGCATTTAAACGGTATCGGGACTAACCCTATTCGTCGCATCGAACCCGAATACTATGGATTCGACACTATGCACGCTCATTTTGGACATTTTATATTCACACATTCTTACCCCCACTTCACCCAACAATGCTGATGGGGGGCTGCACTCTCCCTTAAATGGCATCTGTAGTATCCCTATTCATCTCAGCGACATCGAAAATTATGGATTCGACACTACTCTCGGTCGACATTTTATATTCCCCCTTCTCCCCTCCCCATGCTGATGGGGGATGAACTTGCACTTAAACAGCATCGGGAGTATCACTATTCATCTGTGACCTCGAAAGCTATTGAATCGACATTATCTCGGTCGTTTTGGATATTTTATTTTTACCCCTTCTCCCCCCTCCCCCTAATGGTGGTAGGAGACTAAACTTGCATTTAACCGTCTTCGGAAGTGTCCCTATTCGTCGCAGAGAACCTGAAAACTACGGATTCGAAACTATTCCCGGTCATTTTGGATATTTATATTTACCCCTTCTTCCCTCCCCCTTCCCCTTCCCCCTATGCTAATAAGGGAGCTGAACTTGCACTTAAACGGCATCAGAAATGTCACTATTTGTCTCAACGACCCCGAAGACTATGGTTTTGTCACTACTCTCGGTATTATGGACATTTTATATTCACCTCTTCTTCCCTCCCCCCCCCTCCCTCCCAGTGCGAATGGGGTTGGGGCTGAACTTGCACTTAAATGGCATCAGAAATGTCACTATTCGTCTCAGCGACCACGAAAACTATGGTTTTGACACTACTCTCGGTATTATGGACATTTTATTTTAACTCCTTCTTCCCCCCCCCCCAATGCTGATTGGGGGGGGCTGAACTTGCACATAGACTGCATCGGGAGTGTCACCATTAATCTCAGAGACCCCGAAAACTATGGATTAGACACTAATATCAGTCATTTTTGATTATTTTTACATGTGCCCCCTGCCCCCCCTATGGGTGCTAGGGGTGTCTTACCCCCCTCCCCCCCCAGTGTTTCTTTCCAGATTGTAAGTGATATGTGTACCAAGTTTGGTTGAAATTGCTCCAGGCGTTCCAGAGTGATGCTGGAACATACACACATACACACACATGCATACCTCCATTTATATATATATAGATTTATTCAGGTGTATTTGTGTGTATGTATGTATATGTGCATATATGAGCTTATCATTTGGGTTCTGCTTCCGCAGGCTCATCAGAATTTTATGAGGTATATGACAATATATGCCAGTAAATTAAATAAGCATCAAAATCTGATTTATGTCAAAAATACTTTTCCCTTAAATAGTGAGAATGAAATTACTAGGCATATTCATTTAGCAAAGAAAAACATGAACGTGCACTTTATTCCTAGAGCATGATTTCAGGTTTTTAAATTTTTTAAAAAATCTGATTGGCAAAATTTCTTCAAAAATCTTTTGTCCTGATATTAATGGGAAAAAAAGTCTGAATGGGAATGAAACACATTTAGACTAGTACTTTTATCAACATCCTACAAGGCACATTTAATTGTAAAAAAAAATGCTCTATATACTTACTAAATGTTAAATATTAAACCCTAAACAAAAACAACAAACGGCCCTTTCTCTGAATTGGTGGCCGTAAATTATAAATTTTATCACTCTGTACGCCGTTAATTTGCCTCCATTCAGCCCCAAACTGGAAGCATCTAGATTCCGCCCGCAAGTTTCACATATTTGGATTTCGCCTATAATGCAGAGGAACTGGCAAGAAGCCATAAATGATAAGTTCTTTTCACATAGAACTGAGGAACATTTTTCTATTTCTCTCCAAGTTATCTCTTACTATTATACGGTCGGTTTGAACCGAGATAATGGGTGAAAAATTTACTTACTGCGACGAAGAAGGGGTGTTTCAGAGTGGGTGGATCGCTAATACCGATGATCTACTGCTTTTCTTTCATACAATTCCGACGTCATTTAGAAAGAATAGAAGGTCAGCGCTTTTGAAGAAAAAAAAACATTGTTTGAAATTTGGTAATAAAATTATCTAGGGCATTTTGAAAATGTGATTCTGCTTTCAGTTTATTTTGATAGTAAAGCGATTCGACAATAAAAACCGAATTATGAAATGTATTTTCTAGACTACATATGTTTATATATAACAATTCTAGCTGAATACCCGTGTTTCACTACGGAGTACATTCAAATTAAATACAACGGTCAATGTATGCAATTAATGCCTATATATATATATATATATATATATATATATATATATATATATATATATATATATATATATATATATATATATATATATATATATATATATATATATAAATCGTAACGGATATTTTTATACACAAAATAAGGTAGAAGAAAATATTCAAAGTAAATAAACGGTCAATATATGAAATTAATTTGTATGTTTAATATCCATAAAACATACTAATTTGAATTAAATTCTTTAAAAACTTCCATCTCAATTAGTCTAGTGGTTAAATTTTATCTTTTACCGTATTTCAATATTTTTTTGTCAATTTATTTCATTGTTATGCACGTGACGAAAAATTAATTTAAAGTATCACAAAAAGAAAAGAAACCACGTGATCAGCATTTAATAAATTAAATTCTAAAAATTAATCTTTAAAAATTTACCAAAAATCAGAAAATAGAGGTAAAGATTCGAAAAAGATTTCATTTTAAAGAAAATTTTATGATCTTTCTCGTGATATAAATTTTATAATCCCCAGTTTATTATTTTAAATGCAAAATTTAAAGAATGTTACAAAAACAGCCAAAATATTTAATTTTAAAAAAATCTAAGAAGAATTTTTCAAAAATATCTCGTAGTGCACCCCTACAGTATTAGAAACATCGCCATGTAAAATTTCGACCCTTTAGGTCCAGCGGTTTGGTCTGGGCATTATCTGTCAGTCAGTTACGGAACTGTTTTGTATATAGATTGTGTAACGCAGTTTAAGATTACACATTTAGATTACATTACAATTGCAACTGATCCCTAATGTTGTTCCACTAATTCTGAAAACATTTTATAAAGCTTCAAAGCAAAATCAACAATACCGTATCAAAACCCTTCTTCAAAGTCAGTCTTTGCAATGAAATTATTCTAACATCGATGTGTGGGTATTTCTATCTGTTTAGCCAAAAATATTTTACTGAATTAGTCTTTTGACCTCATGTGGAAAATTGAAGAAATTATAACTTTTTATGAAGATATTCTTTTTAACGTAGGTACCCCACTGATCGGAATAATTTTCGTTCGCACAACGAGAAACGAAGGCTTAATTAAATATGGCTACGTAAACCTACAAAATTAATATTGCATAGATAAATTTTCGTAATTTAATTTTAACGTAGGATTACGTTCCTCCATAACGGTCCGTGGTGGTAAAGCAAAATTTCAGACGTTAAAACCGTCGTCGCGAGTTATAAATCAAGAGTGGCAGACGATTACGTTCCTCCATATCGGTCACCATAAAAAAAAGAGGTAAGCATCGATAAGTGATCCTACGTGAATAACCCGTGGTAGTTTCGTTAGAAGAGACTACCTGAAAATTTTTTATATAAAGTTTAACTCTCATATGTTTTATACATTTCCTTAGTGTTACTTTTTCCCCCGAACAATCCCCAGTACGTTCTCTTAAGATCAAGTATTGGATTGATAACTTATATTGCTTGCTAAGAAGTTTACATTTGAATGATGTTCATTTTCAGTTGCATCTTAACGGCAGATAATATTGTTCCGTTTTCCTGGGTTCGATAGGATTGAATAAAATCTCTTCAGAAAGTGCACACAAAAAAATTTATTATTCTGTAAATTCTTCAGGCGCATACACAAATTCAAACAGAAAACTGTCTTCTATGCAAGTCAGGATAACAGAGTCTTCAATACAATATATGCCTAACGCACTTTCAATACATTCAATTCTCAGCAGAAAAGAACACTGAGTTCCAGGTTCAGGTTCAGGTATATCAACTTGTCGGAGCTCCAAGGTCTGTTGGACTTTATCTCCAATTGTAACATTATGCATCAGAAATATATTTGTTCAGCAGGTAATTAAATATCATAAATAGGCCCTTATCAGTAAAAACATAATACAAGTAAAATAAGTAATAGTAAAATAAAAGCAAACGCCGGGAATCGCATCCGGGAGAAAAATAACAAGGCCCACGCGCATCCACTGGGCCAGAGTTGCCACAGTTATTTAAGAAAAATGAGGAAGATATTCGCACTGAGAATATAGTAAAGTTCTAGGTGGTTGGTAAAAATACAAGAGGGAGGAGTATAAAAATAAGAATAAGTAAGCAAGATAGAAGAGACAGACACTGAGTTTCAATGTCAATGTCAGGTATATTTATAGACTTCCAAAGCGCCCCCTATCGGTCAGTCAGCTAGATATTTCCAGTGGCTTCTAAAAAGGTCTAGACGGCAAGTTGGCGAACATTTGGCGAAATACCGCCAAATTTGGCGACCAAAATAAGTCACCAAATCTATCGCCAACTTGGCGATAACTCTCATATTTGGCTAGATTACCACAGACTCGTAAAATTCGTAACAATATTTTTATTTATACCAGTTTTAATATTATTTGCACCTACTATTTAACTATCTCTTGTTGTATCTAAATATACTATACTTTTTTTTTCACGAACTACATCACTACGGCTATAGAAGCTCAGCTCAGCTGAGCTAAAGGCACAATAACAGGCCTGGCAGTTCACACAGGGCAGCCAAGCATCAACAGAGAAATGAACTAATCTAAACTTCAGAAGCCGTGCTCAAGATGTTTATATACCTTTGGTGGCATTCTAGATTGATCCAGAAATGAAAAATTCCAGAACTCGACAATCACGCGAAGTAGGCGAAATCTGTTTGGACACCCATAAAGTTGGCAAATTTGTCACCAAGATCGCAATAATTCTCGAAAATGAAAAAAGTCACGAAAACTGAAGGGTCACATATTGAAACATAACCCCCAATAAAAGTAAATAAACGGTATTTAACACAAAATAAGCATAAATTAAGGAGAAACAAAGAATATCAACAAATATGTAGAAATATTTATCACAATATCTATATGTGTACACCACGGACTATTTTAAATAATAGTAAAAATGTAATTCATTGTAAAATTATGTAAATATTTTCCCCATTCTGGTATTTTTAACACTAGCATTTTTAATTAAGATGTTCATTTTCCTGTCCATTTATACTGTTTTGCTCATTAAAAATAGAAATCTGTTAATTGGCTTCACGATTGAACTTATTCGAATAAAATCGTCCGAGAACCACCACACAATTAAAGTGCTGACTGAAACGTGAATGTTCAATAAATACGCTTCCATTTTGATTATCTATATAGATATAAAACAGCTCCGTAACTGACTGACTGAGTGACTGACAGATAACGCACAGACCAAACCGCTGGACCTAAAGGGTTGAAATATTGCATGGCGATTCTTCTTATAGTGTAGGGCTGCACCAAGAAAGATTTTTGAAAAATTCTTCTTAGATTTTTTAAAATTAAATTTTCAAGCTGTTTTTGTAACATTCTTTAAAGTTTGCATTTAAAATAATAATTTGAGGGTTATAAAATTTATATCACAAGAAAGATCATAAAAATTCCTCTAAAATGAAATCTTTTTTTGAATATTTCATTTAAATTATTACAATACCTCCATTTTCTGATTTTTGGTAAATTTTTAAAGATTAATTTTTAGAATTTATTAAATGCTGATCACGTGGTTTCTTTTCTTTTTCTGGTGCTTAAAATTCACTTTTCGTCAAGTGCATAACAACGATACAAACTGACAAAAAATATATACATTTTTTTTTCTTTCTAATGCAGCAGACGATTGCACAATATCCAAAAAAATATTAAAATACAGTAAAAGAAATGTTCTTCAAACTGCACTATATTCTTTAGTATGTTCTATTAGATTTAATTTCATTATTTTCTTCTCCATTATTTTGTCTATAAAAATATCCATTGCGATTTTTTTATAAATATATATTTTTTTGTTTTTTGGCATTAATTGCATACATTGACCGTTGTATCTATTATAAGTATTTTTTTTGTATTTTTGGTATTAATTATATTGACCGTTGTATTTAATTTGAATGTACTCCGTAGCGAAAAACGGGTATTCAGCTAGTGTTTACATGTTATGCGAAAAAACGATAATTTTGCTTCAAATGGCAGTCTAAAATAAGCCTTCCAAATTATTTGTTCTCATCTGATATTATATGTAATATATATGTTGTGATTCATCGGGTATGTACTCAGGGAGTAATATTGTCAGATATGTGAAGTATGACTTTAAAAAAGTATGTTGGGTTAGAAGGATAAGGATAAAGCAGGCTTCGAGTTTAAAAAATACTAGTTGTTTAATACCAGCCATGAGATTACTGAGAAACTTAATTATTTTTCTGCCGCTAGAGTATTATTTTTATTTTTATTTTTCCGATATTTTGATGTTATTGGAGGTGAACGTTCATGTGAACTAATTATTTAAAAGAATCTTTTTCTAAAAGGTGAACGGATGCAATGATAGTGCTGCTGTGAAAATATGCTTTTCGTGTCTCATTTTTCTTGTTCTGATGGGAGCTGTCAGAAAGCTTATACGGGAATCGAGGGATTCACTCATCTGGAAACTGATTGAAGATGACAGAATTCAAGGAGGTGTGTAAGTGTTCGTGAAATTAACGTCTGAATCTTATGATGCCTTGGGAAATGTTTCGCTTCTTTAAACTAAGTCTCTGGGTTATATTCTTTTTGTTATTTTAAGGGGAATGAATCAGCGGCATATTTAAATAAAATAATAAATATAGATGTTAACTCACATTTAAGGGTCATATATAATATGTGTGTGTGTTTGTTCGTGCTCGTTTGTTTGTTTCTTCTACAAAAGTTGGCAATGACATTAATGATATAAAACAAATTCCCTCAGCATCCCCGTTAGTATTTCCGTTCCTCTAATATTGTAAAATATTTAGTTTAATAGCTAAAAAAATTCCATTAAACCTGTCGTTAAGCTGTATCCTTTAAGCTATTTGCAATAGCTAATGAGAATCATAACAATTTTGTTGTTAATAACTTTACGTTACTTTTACCATTATTTTTCTTTTATCATTATTCATTAATACTTTAATTGTAAATTCTGTTGCTTTCTCTTGTTCAATTATTACTTGTATAATATCCTTTAGTTTGCTGTTTGAAAAAGCATTGCTGATATATCACATGTTATTATGCTCCATGTTTCTAGGTATCTCCGAATTAAAAAAACATATAGCGAACTGTGGGAATACCCCTGTGCGAGGCGATTTAGTGGGTTTATTGATGCCTTGTTCTGATAGTTACGAGTTCTTCTCTATCTTTTTGAATGTTTGTCCCTTGCTATTGCGAGTTTATCTGAAAAATCTCATCTTTCGCAAACAGATCTTAACAAAGATAATATCAGCATTGTTGGTACGAAAATGTCAATGTTGAACTCAAAATTTAGTTTTCCTTCATGCTACCGATTGCAGTTTCAAATTCTTTCTCCCTGTACCTATTTATGAACATGAACACAATGAAAGCGCATTCATAGAATTTATTTTATCAGAAAAGGGATTTGGATCCATTACTTGGGACACTAAACATATCACAGTTTGTAGATTTATTCCTGTGAGGAACTAAGCCGTCTTATAAATTATTCATTTTATTCTAAAACGATCTTCAGAAAATATTTCCAATAACTTTTATTTCCTATTAAAAGGAAAAGCAATCTAAAGTAATTTTTTTTTTTTTGTAAAAGTTTTTCTAAAGTACTACTTGGATAATCTTTTCAAGAATATGAAATATATTTCAGAAATATCTCTCTCTCTCTTATATATATATATATATATATATATATATATATATATATATATATATATATATATATATATATATATATATATATATATATATATATATATATATATTTAGCAATTCAAAATGCTGAGGATAAACTCATCTCGTGCGTTGAACCAATGACACAATTTTATTTCTTGTCGATAGCATAAGGAAAAAATATCTCTTTTTAGAATTATTCTTATGATTTAGTTGTATATTAAAAATTCGAAGGAATATGAAATCTCTATTTAAGTCACTTCTTCGGTACTACAGCCTAGGGCAGGCCAAGACCGTCCCAAGAAGTTTCCGCCATCTTGGTCTATTAGACGCCATGGCTCTCCAGTTTGTGGTGCCAACAGTTTTTAGGTCTTTTTCGACGCTGTCCAGCCATCGAGTAGGAGGGCGACCTCTTTTCTTAACTCCGTCTGGTTTAGTGAACGTTATCTTTTTTGTTGGATTATCATCTTCAGATCGATAAATATGTCCCAGCCACCGGATGCGGTTGGCTTTAATAACATGAACTATGTCCGGTTGTTTATATTTTCCGTAGATCTCATGGTTGAAAAGGGTACGCCACTTATTGTCCTCATAAACTGCTCCAAAGATTCTTCTAAGTATTTTTCTCTCGAAAATCATTAGCCTATTTTCATCTGATTTAATGATGGGCCAGCACTCACTACCATACAAGATCACAGGTCGTAGTAGTGTTTTGTAAATATTGATTTTTGTTTTTTGTCGGATGAGTCTGCTTTTAAGTTGGCTTTTTAATCCAAAATAGCACTTGTTTGACATTACGAGTCGGTTATTAATTTCAGAGCTAATGTCATTTTTCCTGGTAATTATACTTCCAAGATATTTAAATTCGTCGACAGCTTCAAATGTATGGTCATTAACTTGTAGGGGAATACCTATTACCTATCGCCATGTATTTGGTTTTATCTGCGTTAATAGAAAGACCTATTTCCTTAGCTGCGGCTTCAAGGGCGGCGAAGGCCTCTGCCACTGACTGTCTGGATCTTCCTATAATATCTATATCGTCTGTATATGCTAGAATTTGGAGGGATCTTTGGAAGATAGTGCTTCTTACATTGATTCCAGACGCTCTGATGACTTTTTCGAGAGCGATGTTAAATAATATGCAGGAAAGTGAATCTCCCTGCCTTTATCGGTGTAGAAATGTTCAGAAAGTTCATACTTTAACTTGACTCTGCACTTGACTCTTCTGAGTGTTGCCTTTGTCAAGTTTACAAGTTTTATTGGGATTCCGAGTTCCACCATCGCTCCATATAACTTTTCTCTTTTAATGTTATCATATGCTGCTTTAAAATCAATAAAAAGATGGAAAGTATTGATATTAAATTTTTTTGTTTTCTCAATTATTTGCCTAAGAATATGGATTTGATCGATTGTGGACTTTCCTCTTTGGAAACCACACTGGTAGTTCCCAACAGCTTTCTCCACGTGTGGTAATAGTCTTTTATACAGCACATTAGAGAATATTTTAAATGTGTTCAGTAGGGTGATCCCCCTGTAATTACTACAATTCAATTTGTCTCCTTTTTTAAAAATTGGGCAGATAGATCCATCATCCCATTTAATGGACATTTGTTCCACTTCCCAAATCCTACAAATAATGGCATGGATTGCCTTGATCTGTTCTGGCACCTTGATTTTTAAAAGCTCGGCTTTTATTCCATCTGGTCCAGCAGATCTATTATTGTTCAGTCTCCCGATCGCATATTCAATTTCGTCCAGGGAAGGCAGATCAGATTCTTCCACCTGGTCACAGCCTACATCATTTGAGGCACCAACATCCAGGTTTGGAGTATTATTGCCGTCCAGTAGATCCTTAAAATGTTCTCACCATCTCTCAAGTATCTCGATTAGTTCACCTGCAAGGTCTCCGTTCTTTTTTCTACAAGTAGTTACACTCAGATTTAACTCCTTTCTGATATTGTTAATTAATTGGTAGTATTTCCCTGCTTCTTTCTGCGTTTTAAGTGTTTCAATTTGTGCAAATTGATCCTCCATAAAACTTTTCTTTTTCTTTTTGTGTACTCTTTTCTCCTGACTTCTCAACTCCTTATATCTCTCTTCGGTATTCCTAGTGTGGTGTCCTTGGATCATTGTCCTATATGCTTTGTTCGTCCTCATCGTAACTTCCATGCATTCGGAATCATACCATTCTTTTTGTTTGTTCTTCCTCTCTTCGGGCAGGATTTCTTCAGCTGTCTCAATAATGGTTAGATTAAGCCGTTTCCAGCTTAATCTAACAGAGAATAAGCCGGAACAGAGATTAAGCCGGAATTTTCCAGATTAAGCCGTTCCAGCCAATTCCAGCCGTTTTACTCTCTCCATATTTCCTCTCCTTTAGTTTGGAGCTTAGATTTCAGAGTTGATTTGTATTTTTCCTGAACATGTTTTTTCTTCAGCTCTTCAACATCGAACTTTTTATGTTTGTGTTCCTTATAAAAAGTTTTAATTAGTTTATTTTGGACTGTGCGTTATATGTCAGTCAGTCTTCTTTATATTTCTTTCCTAGTCCTGTGTGTGTCAGTTACGGAATTGTTTTATATATACATAGATAATTATAGCCAATCTTCCCATTTATAATAAATACTAGCAGTAATATGATAGACTTAAACTATCCCCATAGAAGGCACAAGTTATAAAAAAACAAAAAGTTCTGTCTGAAACTAAGAAAAAAAATTTTTTTGCTCGGGAATCAGAATTTAAAACTTTTGGTAAACTGTATTTTATTTCTCAGTTAAAACGAACTACCTAAAAGGAATTGGATTTATAAAAAAAAAAAATTCCTAAGAAAAATTTTTTTTAAATTTCGCATATAAAGGTATATTATCAGGAAATTTTCATAATCAGTGTTTATAAAATGGAAAATTAACACTTCTTCCAATCAAAATACGTATATATAACAGTTCCGTAACTGACTGACTCACTGACATACAACGCACAGACCAAACCGCTGGACCTAAAGTGCTGAAATTTTGCATGGCGATTCTTCTTATAGTGTAGGGGTGCACTAAGAAAGATTTTTGAAAAATTCTTCTTAGATTTTTTTAATTAAATTTTTAAGCAGTTTTTGTAACATTCTTTAAAGTTTGCATTTAAAATAATAATCCGAGGGTTAAAAATTGATATCACGAGAAAGATCGTAAAAATTCCTTTAAAATGAAATATTTTTCGAATCTTTATCTCTATTTTCTGATTTTTGGTGAAATTTTAAAGATTAATTTTTAGAATTTAATTTATTAAATGCTGATCACGTGATTTCTTTTTCTGGTACTTTAAATAAATTTATCGTCACGTGCATAAGAACTAAAAAGACAAAAAAAAAATTCTTTTCTTTCTAATGGGTCAGACGATTGGACATTATCAAAAAAAATTAAAATACCGTAAAAGATATGTTCCTCAAACTGTACTATATTAACTGTACTATAATCATTAATATGTCCTATTAGATTTAAGTTGAATATTTTCTTCTACATTATTTTGTCTATAAAAATATCCCTTACGATTTTTTTATAAATATATTTTTTAGTTTTTTTACATCAATTGCATACATTGACCATTGTATTTAATTTCAATGGTGTTGCTTCAGGGTGTTGCATTTACAGTGGCCAGCAGTGTATAAATAAAATAATCTCATAAAAAATTATGAGAAGTATTTTTTTTCTCGGAACAGAGGGAGTTGTTATCCTATACTGCAAACTGGCAATTTGATTTTTATTGGCAATAAGACGCAATTCCAGCTGCTTGTTAAGGCATAGGCTTTGATAACAACTGAAATGAGAGAATGGATGATTTTTGTTTTGATATCAATCAATGTCAGATTGTATTTTATGGAAGAGCTCATTAGGAATAGAGACAGATGATCCGAAATTCAGAACAGCATATTGAACTGTTGAACGTAAATTTAAAACTGCAAATCCATTGTTGTATCGCATTTCGTTTTGTTTCAAACAGACGCTCGATATATCGGATCGAGCGTCCGATAAATTGATATAAGGGATCAAAAATTGCTTATTTAATCGAATAAAGATATGTCCGCACACAAAAATACTTTTTTTATTTTATAAAACCTTAATGGCCATAAAACGTAATTTAAATGTTTTTTTTATTTTCTGTAGATTATTTAGAGGTCAAATCAGTGCAAAGTATTATTTCCAAAATCACCTGCATAGATTTATATTTATTGTAGTAAGAATATACATGCATACATATATATATATATATACATATATATATACATACATGCATATACATATACATACATACATACATATACATATATATACATATATATATACACATATATACATATATATATATATATATATATATAAGTGTGTGTGTGTATGCATGCATGCATGTATGTATGAAAGTAAAGTTACTTTAAATGAACAATAAATTGCGTATTAGTGTACCAAAGTAACCAACATATAATCAAATATAGATTAATTAATGGGTATGAGTGCAGGTTTAAAATAATTTTACAATAATTCCGCTGCCATTTCTGCCACCTCCTCTTAACTTTAAAGAATGGCTAGGGCGCTGGCATTCGGTTCAGATCCTGTGGTTCGAGTCCCCCTGTTGACATGGTTATTTGTAGCCGTTCGGAATCGGCTTTAAACTTTAGGTCCCGGTCTAATTAGCCCTCGTGTAGCGAAAAGTTGGCCGTAGTGCTCCAAACCAAACTTAACTTTAAAGACCCAACTAGTCTACAGATAAAATCGTGATGAATTATTAAATGAATGTATAAGAAATTAAAACTTAAACTAAGCACTATTAAGCAAATTTTATGACATATTCAATTAACGCTTCTATAATAGAAAATTGACACGTTCGTCCCAGTTATCTAAGATTTTGATGGATGTATTGTCGTAATTTTAAGGTTTAAGATAGAAAGTCCTCTATTCCTCTTTGCTTAAATAAAGGAGAATTATGAAGTATATTTCAAACTTAACTGGTATGATTTTAAACATATCAGTCATAGCATTTCCTTAAAATTGAATATTTATTTTTCCCTTAATCAAACTGAATGTAATAACTTTTCCTAGTTTCTGAGAGCCAGTCAATGAGACTGACTAAAATAAGTTAATTAAATGGGGAAGGAAATTGATATAAAGCAAAAACACCTTTAGGAGGCACAATAGTAATACAGAGTCGGTAAAAAGGGGTGAGCGAGAACCTAGAGCTCTAAGATTCAAGGGTCCGAGCTTAGGGCTTTAGATCTGGAAAAAATATTTTCACCGGATCTGTAGTGATATCCAAGCACTCAGCATAGTGATATTCTTTCAAGTTTTGTAGGTGTTAAATCATCCTTTTGGGGAATTCTAAACAATATTGTACTGTTATCGATAAACACTTTAAAGGTATAGAGCTATTTATGTCGTCAATTTATTCCTTGTGATATGCTGTTCAAACGCATTCTAAATTGGAACAGCACAGTCGAACCCCGTTATAGCAAACCCGGTATATAACGAATTCACGGATATAACGAACGAAAATTTTGGTCCCGCCATTTTCCTATTGTAAGTAACTTAATTAGTATTGTGTCAGTTTAATGTAATCGATTTTAGTCGATTAAATTCATTAATGATAATTTTTTATAGATTTTTAACATTTTTAATACATCATTACTGATTACACATCGCAACTAATGAGTTATACATTTTGTGAACTCTAGCATTTTTCTTAGCGGTTCCGATATAGCGAACCACCGGATATAGCGAACAAAACCTTTTGTCCCTTGAAGTTCGTTATAACGGGGTGTGACTGTATTATGTCACTCATCTTCGTGAATTCCTCATGGTCTTTGTGCTAAGACGCTAATGACTGAGAATATCTGCAACAATTAGTGATCAATGTATGCAATTGATGTAAAAAAGTCAAAAATATATATTTATAAAAACATTGTAAGGGATATATTATAGACAAAATAATGTAGAAGAAAATATTCAAATTGAATGTAATATAACATACTAAAGAATATAGCACGGTTAATATAGTACTGTTTGAGGAACATATCTTTTACTGTATTTTAATATTTTTTTTGGATAATTTCCAATCGTCTGCCCCATTATCAAGAGAAAGAAAATTTCAAAAGAAATCACGTAATCAACATTTAATAAATTAAGTTCTCAAAATTAATCTTTAAAAATTCACCAAAAATCAGAAATTGGAGGTAAAGATTCGAAAAAGATTTCATTTTAAAGGAATTTTTATGATCTTTCTTGTGATATAAATTTTATAGCATAGCCCTCTAATTAGTATTTAAAATGCAAACTTAAAAAAGTTACAAAAACAGCTTAAAAATTTAATTTAAAAAAATCTAAGAATTTTTCAAAATATTTCTTAGTGCACCCCTACACTATAAGAAGAATCGCCATGCAAAATTTCAGCCCTTTAGGTCCAGCGGTTTGGTCTGTGTGTTGTATGTCAGTCAGTGAGTCAGTCAGTTGTGGAACTGTTTTATGTATATAGAAAATGTTTCATTTCGTTTGAAAAAAAAAATCTATAAAAAGCAGTTTCAAAAACAACCTAAAAAAAGTATATTTATGAATAAAGTTTTCCATCGGCACTTTAAAAACAGTATGATTGTTAGAGACCCCTCAGTATATAAAATATTTTACATCAAATGCAAGTATTGAAATCTTTAAAGGGAAAATAATTTCCCTTCTTTTATAATACCCTCTCCTCGCTAAGACGCTTTAATGTGTTGTTAAACTTTCAGCAATCAAGTACTTTTAGTTCAGAAATCAGCGACTTTTAAGCATTCTATAAAATATATTTCAAGCGTAAACATGAGAAGTCATGTCTTGTCAGGTTTCAGATGTGCTTTGTTTTAAAAATACTTCTCTCTCTTTCCATTTGCCTCATATACGTTAATATTCCAACAACCTTTATTTCCAAGTATAAAATTTTAGCTATTTTAGACAGTGAACATCTATCTCCATACCATGAAATCTACAATGACCTTGTAAGATCCAGCAAACAAACCAAAATTACAGGATTTTTTAAAGAGGATAGAAGGTGCAAATAATCTAAATGAAGAAAAAGGTTCTGAAAGTTGTAAGGTATACACAAGATTCGATTCACAAGAATCGAACTTTTGAATTAATGAATTAAAGAAGCTGCTTCAGATATGCTAATTTCGGCATACGCGCTTAGTATAAATACCACGCAGCGTCATTAATAAAAAAGGAGAGGTTGTTAAGGGTAAAAAAGGTGTTATCCTGCGCTAGTGCTTAGCGGGCCAGAAGTTTACATGGCAGTACTGCTGGTTTGACTTACTGTTCGTGAGTATAGAAAATATATTGTTCTTGAAAGCTGTATTTATATTCCGTACAAGTGTACGTATGCTTATTGCTGTAAAAGCCAATTATATGTGCAACGAATTCAATAAACATTGTTTCATGTATAAACTGCGTTTGTATAAAATTCAAATAGAGTGCCACTTCAAATTATATACACCCAAGTCTGGGTAGAAGTGAGCATAGATTCTCTATAAAGTGAAGGTGACATCGTTCAACCGAAAACATGTTCTCGTTTGATTGTACTTAACAGTGATGAGGAAGAAATTTATTAAATTAATGTCATATTAAATGAAAATAATATTTTTTGCTTTTTTTCGTTTTGTGTTATACATACATTTATATTTTTAATAAAAATTAACTTGCTTATATGGAATTCAAAAATAATTGTTTTTAATAAGTTTTCGGAGCGTAACCCCCTTTTCTGTACTGTCTCTGGGTCTCATATAACACGGTTTCACACAACACAGCATTTTCTAGGAACCTATCTACCGTGTTATAGGAGGGTCACCTGTATGTCGTACTTTCTTTCAGATTTATTGTTATAGAAGTTTTCCTGTGTTTCAGATTAGGATCCATCTAGAAAATTAATATTTTCCTTTAATCTGGAAATAACACATAATTACATGCATCTTGGTTACAGCTACGTGTTTATTGAGAGCCATAGGGTTACATTGGGGTGTTAGATTGCGAGTCACAACGTCGGTTCCATTCTCTCCTATAAACAATTTAACACTGATACTAGTATTCAGGGTAATGATTCGAAAGATAGCATCATTATGTTAATCTAAGTGAAGGAAAAACATAACGTTATAGATATAGCTTTATTTATAAAGTATGAAAGAATTGTAAACAATCTACAGATTGTTTGCACAAACTTGAAGGTAGCAGAAAAATGGTAGAACGGTAGCATTTGTTAATCTTAATTTTTGTGACCAATTTTCTGAGCAAGGAAAAAAATCGAACCAAGACAAATGTCTTGAAAATAGAATATACATATAGGCACTGAGCATATTGCCAAATCTCCATGGACATTGGAAGTAGTCAACATGAGGTTCAGTGGTTAACAATTTCTAAATCGAACGACAAAAGAAACGAAAGTCAACAGAATTAATATTAAGAATAACATTTAATGAAAATAGAATGTGCTCTTAGTAAGAAGCACCCTTTCGAAGTGACAAAAATTTACTTAACGCGGGAATCGAAGTGTTGAAAATCAATGCGCATGCGCGCTATACAGGAAGTGATCTATTTATAGAAATCTCGCGCTACAGTTCACTATAGCAGCTGTTAGTAGAATTACATTGCGAACAGTTTATGATTAAAAATAAAAAAAGAGTTAATATAATCGAAGAAGGAAAAGTCCGGAGATGATCAGACTGGAACATCCCGGCCACCGTTGGACGGCTGTCCAACATCTTCACTGATGGGTAAGGGCACAACCTTCGTGATTGCTCGGCGGAAGGTTCCCTTAGATGTCTTTAAGTCCAGTACTCGTACCACTCCGTCAGCTCCAGGATGAACTCCAATGACTCTGGCAAGGTTCCATTCCAAGGGTGTCTTGCAGGGCTCCTTTAGCAGTACAAGTTGGTCTACCTCTAGGTTTTGTCGTCTTTGGGTCCACTTCGGTCTTGTCTGCAGCTGGTTTAAATATTCTGTGGTCCATCTGTCCCAAAACTTTTTCCTCATCTCTTGAATCAAGCCCCACCTAGAGGAAAAAGAAAAGGAATCTGGAGCAGTATGAGGTTCAGGAATCGACGCAATAGGGGCACCAATTAAGAAATGCCCTGGAGTTAATGGCTGTAGATCATTGGGGTCCGCAGACATTGGACACAGGGGACGAGAGTTAAGAATACTCTCTATCTGAACTACTATTGTATTTAACTCCTCGAAATTTAAAATGGTGGTTTTTGCAATTTTCAGGAGTATTCTCTTCATTGATTTTATGTTGGCTTCCCACAAGCCTCCAAAATGAGGTGATGCAGGTGGTGTGAAAGTCCATTGAATGCCTTCTTCAGCGCTGAAATTCTGTACTGGGTTAGACTTGCAAATTTGAAATAAGGAATTCAAAATATTTTTAGCGCCTTTAAAATTGGTGGCGTTATCACTCCAAATGAGAGATGGTTTCGAACGTCTTGACACAAATCTTCGCAATGAAGCTAAGAATGCTTCAGTCGTTAAGTCTGATACGACCTCAAAGTGAACTGCTTTTGTACAAAAGCAAATAAATATAACGATGTATGATTTTATTTTAACTCTGGATCTTTTCAGATTAGGTTTAGTTAAGATAGGTCCAGCGAAATCAAGACCTACTTTTTCAAAAGGTCTAGAAGGTACAATTCTGTCTCTAGGCAGATCACCCATTATTTGGTTAATAGTTTGAGTTTTTGATCTAAAGCATGTCAAGCATTTACTAATGACTCTTCGCACCCTATCTTGACCAGAGGGTATCCAATATTGTTGGCGAATCAAATAAAGTGTGGTTTGTGTTCCAGAGTGCAAAGATTTGATATGGTAATAGTTAATGAGTAGCTGAGTAAAGTGATGTGATTTAGGTAAGAGTTTTTGATGTTTCTGTGATTCTTGTAGTTCAGAAAACTTCAATCGTCCGCCAACCTTTAAAAATCCGTTCCCGTCAATAAAAACGTTTAACGACAAAATCTTACTACTTCTTGGCAGAGGTTGGTTGTTCTTCAAGCATTTAATTTCGGTACTGAATTCAGAAGCTTGTATTATCTTAATTAAAACATTTGTGGCATTTTGTAACTCAGTTGCACTTAAGTTGTCCTTTTTTCTATCCATTTGCTTAAGTTTACAATTATTACTAAATCTAATTAAGTAAGCAGTTACTCTAATCAATTTGGAAAAAGAGGAATATTTAGTTATAAAACTATCAAAGTCCTGATTCTTATCTAAAACGTTTGTATTTAAAGCTGTAACTGTTTTAATTTCAAGTGTCTGTTGGTTCTTTTCACATTTTAAATCCTTAGATGGTTCTAAGTTCTTAGGCCAGGTGGATTCGTCTTGTTTTAACCAAGATGGTCCTTGCCACCACAAATTACTGTTTTTTAATTCAGACACTGCGAGTCCACGTGAAATCAAATCCGCCGGATTTTCTTTCCCAGGGCAATGAGCCCATTGAGTTGGATTAGTGTATTTGTGAATTTCCTTTATCCTATTTTTTACGAAAACTTTAAATCTGTCAGGTGAGCCCTTTATCAAAAAATATGTAATGGATGAATCCGTCCAAAAAAATTTGGAAACCGGAAACTCTAAACCTTTAATTATTTTGTCGCTTAACCGTGCTGACAACAGGGCTCCCATTAGCTCGAGTCTTGGTAAGGATAAAGTCTTCAAGGGGGCTACCCTTCCTTTAGATGCAACAAAACTAATCACAACGGTGTTGTCTTTCAATTTTGCACGCAAATAAGCAACTGTCCCGTATGCTTTGATAGATGCATCCGCAAAGAAATGCAACTGAATATTGTCAATGTCTTGATTTAAGGCATGTGCGAAATAGTAACGGGGTACACGAATTTCACTTAACTTTTTTATGTCATCACACCATTCTTTAAAAATCATAGCAGTCTGTTTTGGTATGTTCTCATCCCAATCTAACCCAAGGCACCATATCTCTTGTAGTAAGCATTTGATACGAATTGTGAACGGACCTAAAAGACCGATTGGATCAAATATTCGACCGGCAATTTGCAGTACATATCTTTTAGTCTCGTTCCCTTTAAACAGGCATTTTTCAATATTTTGAGTATCAAAATAAAACACATCGTTTTTAGGATTCCATCCAACTCCCAGAACTTTTGAAGGAACTAAAGGTTTGTCAAAAGAGTCCTCAAAGTCCTCAACTTCAAATCCAAGCGCTTTTAATTTAGCTAATAATTCTGGAGAATTAGTTCTCCATTTTCTTAAATACATACTGGCTTCTTTAAAAATATCATGACTTTGTAGGCACGTAGTAAGTGCTATGTCAACAGTCTTTTCACCGAAAATATAATCGTCGACATATAGACAATCATGCAACAACTGACAAGTATGAGGAAAGATTTCTACATACCCCTTCAGATGGTATTTAATTGTAGCGTTCAACAGGAATGGGCTGGATGTGACCCCGAACAAAACTCGTGTCAATCGGTATTCTTGAAGGTTCTCGTCTGCTGTGTGGCTTTCGCTCCAAAGAAATCTTGTAAAATCTCTGTCTTCCTCATCTATTTCTATTTGCAGAAACGCTGCCTTGACGTCCGAAGTAATAGCTATGGGGTTCGTTCTAAATCTTAATAAAAGATTAAAGAGATCAGGTAATAAGTTTAAACCAGCATACAAACAATCGTTTAAAGAAATTTTTCCTTTTCCATGAGAGGAGGCATCGAAAACGATGCGCAGACGACTAGTACTCTTGTCATTTCTAATTACAGCTCTGTGTGGGAGATAGAAACAGTTCACTTCTTTCGCTCCCCTCTCTACAGGCTCTATGATATTTTCTTGCCTATAGTCATCGAGAACTTTTCGGTATTCTGTAAAAAATAAGGGATCATTAATGAATGATTTCTTAAGCGTTTGGAATCTCCTGTTGGCAACTTCTTTATTATCATCTAACATCTGCTTCATTTCAGGTTTCCATGGTAACTTGACCTTGTAGCGTCTATTCTGAAATGAAATTCCTTCATTGAAATTTCTCATTATCTCCTCTTCAATTTCATCTTTGGCATCAGCTTCTGCACTGATTCCAATGCCTTCGAGTTCAAAGAACTCTTTCAACTGATCACAAATGGTCTTCTCTTCAACTGCAACTTTCATACTAACCAACTCATGATTTACACTCCCTCTTCCCAGAAGGCACCAACCAAACAGTGTTTCTGAAGCTACAAGTTTATCATCTAATCGTTTAATTCTGCCACTTACTATGTTAAAATAGAAATCTGATCCAACTAAAATAACTATTTCATTGTCTCTATAATTATAGGAATCTGCAAGTTGTAGATTTTTTAAATATTTATAGCTTTTAGATATGTTTAGGTCAGGGGTTGGTATGTTAGCTGCCGAAATCTGGTCTGTAACTAATGCTTCAATTTCAATGTTCAAAGATGGCACATCTCTATTTTCCAGACGGACTTTTACAACATCATAAATTTTTTGAGTTGCTTCCTTAACACCAAAGGCATAAACAGAAAGCTTTTCGGTTCTTATTACGGGAAGCTTTAATTTTTGAGAAATTGCACAATTAATAAAACTTCTCATCGATCCGTTATCTAAAAGAATCCTAACAGGTTCTTTTTCTTCGTTTGAGGAAGATCTAATCATCGCAGTACAGGTTTGCAATAAAACTCCCGACTGGTTTTTTGCTACCGAATTGTTTTTAATATTTTCTTGGCAATGCGAAACTGCGGTAACAACTTTATCGTCAATCGTTTTGCCAAATTGAAAACAAATAGACCGATTATGTTTATGATTACAGATATCACACATTTCCTTTTTCCTACAGTCTTTTATTCTGTGTTTTTGCTGTAAGCACAGAAAGCAACGCGCTTGTTTCTTTAATAGTTCCTTCTTTTCATCAACAGTTATGCTATTGCAATGTTCAGAATTGTGGTTTGTTGCTTTACAGTAGAGGCATGCCGTTTCTGAAATTGGCGCTAAATATTCTACTGTTTTGTCTACATTAGATGAAATGAAAGGACGACTTTGATTTCGCGACGTCTCACGAGCATTGTAATTATTATAGCTAAAATTATGTTGATATTTTGAACCCGAATGCTGATTGACTGGTTTTTTTTCTTTCAATTTTTGAATTTTGAAACAAAATGGAAAATTCCCTACATTCTATTTCGATTTTAAGAAATTTCAATAATTCTGAAACATCAAATTGATTCATTTCTTGATCCAATCGTTTTCTATTAAATGCTAAGGATAACTCCTCTGGAATTAATTTTATTAAAATAGGGTATAATAAATGGCCATACATTCCAGAGGTTACGTTGAGTGATTCTAAACTTCTAATTTGCACCTCACAGGTGTCATAAAGTTTACGTAAACCAGTTATATTATTTGTATCTTTAACAGGGTATAAATTTAATAATCTGTTCATGTGGGCATTTATTACCAGGAAATCTTTGCCGAATCTCTGTTCTAAGAGGCAGAGGGCTTCTTTATAATTTTCTTCAGTTAGTGCGAATCCATTAACTACGTTAGCGGCAACACCGCCTAACAAAGATTTTAAATAACTAAATTTATCAATAAGTGATAAAGTTTCGTTTTTATTGATTGCGTTCTGAAATTTATTCCAGAACTCCAGCCAGTTGCAAGGATCTCCATAATATTTATCAATATTCAATTTAGGTAATTTAACAGTTTTCAAATGATTTTGAGAGATTGATGAAACTCCACTAGCACTGCTTTCGCTGGTTCTACCATCATCTTGACCCGATATATTTCGATCAACATTACGACAAATAATTTTCAGTTGTGCGGAAAGCTTTGCATTCCACAATGTCAGTTTACTATTATAATCAACAGCAGAATTAATCTCAGAATCAAATTCTTTCTCTTCTGTTATAAGAGACTGAACTGCCTTGTCTAAATCTTTTATTTGTTTAATTAAATCCAAAAGTTGAATTAAATTCTGTTCTAATAGCTCTTCAGTATTTAACTGATCAAATTCGTTTTCGAGTTTGTTCAAAAATCTAGTTACTGCGGCGCGAACAACGCCTCTAATCTTTTTTTGTTTCGACAATTCATCCATCTCTCAAGTTATGTGATACTTCAACAATATTCAATAAATCAAAATTCTACTATATATTCATATTCATATTCAACATTTCAACACTTCTATAAAATTGGAATTCTATACTCAAAAACTAAATAAATCTCTACAGTTATATCAACTAAATCAACAATTTTTCAACACTTCTATAAAATTGGAATTCTATACTCAGAAACTAAATAAATCTCTACAGTTATATCAACTAAATCAACAATTTTTCAAATCTTCAATCAAGTTCTTCTAATAGTTTCAAATAATTGAGCTCTGGAGCATCTAATAAAAATATTCTTCTTACCTTGGAAAGGCATCAAATCCGTGTTAATCCATAAACGAAATCACAATGGCGTCGCTCTTCCCAACCGAAGTACGAGTATTTCTCGCCTAACAAAACCTACCACAAGGGAACGAAAACGCCAACTGAGTTTTATTCTAATGAATTTATTTCAAATCAAAACTTCCAGTGCCGATGCACCAAATGGAAGTAGTCAACATGAGGTTCAGTGGTTAACAATTTCTAAATCGAACGACAAAAGAAACGAAAGTCAACAGAATTAATATTAAGAATAACATTTAATGAAAATAGAATGTGCTCTTAGTAAGAAGCACCCTTTCGAAGTGACAAAAATTTACTTAACGCGGGAATCGAAGTGTTGAAAATCAATGCGCATGCGCGCTATACAGGAAGTGATCTATTTATAGAAATCTCGCGCTACAGTTCACTATAGCAGCTGTTAGTAGAATTACATTGCGAACAGTTTATGATTAAAAATAAAAAAAGAGTTAATATAATCGAAGAAGGAAAAGTCCGGAGATGATCAGACTGGAACAGACATGACGTTTAAAACCGAAACTTAGAATGCAAGTAAAATAATTTCAGCTTTCCAGCAATGGCCGCATAAAGTCAAGTTTCTAAGGCTTTGTAGTACCTTTTTCTTTTGTGTTGAATACTCCGTGTGGAAGCAGATCTTCTGTGTGTAACTTACGACTGTTCTCTGTGTAGCGACCAGCAGTAGTCTGCTATCATGTTTTTGTTCCATCTACCTTGGTATCTGCATTCCATCTGCTTAATGTTTTGGTGAAATCCTTCACCGTGTTCATCACTGACGGCACCAAGATTTTCAGGAAAATAGTCCATATGACATCAGGAAATGAACTTTTAAGCAGACAGAACATCCTAATTTTTGGAAATTTTCAAGCATACTTCGTACAATTTGAAGTTGGGATCCTTATAATTTCCCAGAAATTTATTAACAACTTCTTTAAAGAGCTCCAAGATTCTTCTTCAGCCTTTGTTATACATGCTTCAAATTTTCGCCCTTCATAAGTTTTCGAATATCTTGTCCTCCAAAGACACCGTCCTTCACTTTGGCTGCAGATAATCCAGGAAATGCATGAAGAAAGTGATTAAAACACCGACCTGCTTCGTCTATAGTTTTCCCGAATTGTTTTATCAAATCAAGTTTTATATGAAATGGAGGCAGAAGAATCTTTTTCTCGGTCAACCAAAACTTCCTCAATAACATTAGGACAACGTTGCCTATAAATATAACTTTAAATATAACTATATAAGCAACCAATCTAAAAGAAATTAAATTGATTCGAAACTTTCCTCCAGTACCACAAAATGATGCAAGTTCCTTTATGGACGGTCCAGAGGTTCTAGTAAATTTTTGCCGACTATAAACACGACGGTAACGCCAAAATAACGTTCATTGCATTTTAAATATATAGCTTCTAAGTGAGCTTCTTCGTTCAGTAGCTTCTTTGTGTCGCTGTAATAGCGAATGACTACAGATACCGTCCATTTGTGACGTCACTTGACGTCATGTCCTTTTAATATAAATATTTTGATGGGAAACATTGCATTTTACTGGCTTTGAACTATGATCGGGAAAAGGTAATCAGGCAAAAAATTATGCACTTCGATCAGAAAAATAGTTTGACAAATGTAACATTTTGCTATCAATTTTCTGAACAAATCAGACACTTGAAAAAAGTCGAATCAGAGTAAATGTCTTACAAAGACAATCAGTGAGTAGCACTGCGTATCATTAATGCACATCATTAATGAATACACGTTGCAACTAAAGAGTTATACATTTTGTGAACCCTAGCATTTTTCTTAACGGTTCGGATAAAGCGAACAAAAAATTTGGTACCTTAAAGTTCGTTATAATGGGGTTCGACTATACACCAAAAATGACTCTCGCATAAAATATTAATAAAGTTGTACATTTCAAGTAGGTTTATTTCTACTGATATTCTACTTGATATTCTACTATTTCATTTATTCATTTCCACTGATATAAAGGAATCGCATTATCAACCATAAAAAATTTACATTCCTAACCTCTGCGGTTTGTGACAAAAGATAAAAAGGAAAGGTTATCTTATTTGTTTCTCCTTTATATAGCAGGTAATAAAATCGAACACCGGTGATGAAGTTAAAAAAAAAATAATACGGTAACTAAACAGAAGATTTTAACATAGCAACAAATTAAGAACATAAGAGTGCATAGGACTGGCTTATTCTAATTATTATTTATTTATGGTTGATTAATAAAATATACCACATTTTAATCATCAGTCAACATATTTTAATAAATTACCCCAGGCAAGGCTCGAGTTTTCTCAAATAAGAAATTTTATTTGCATACTTTGTACTTCATACGTTTTAATAACTAGGAAAACTTCACGAAACTACTTAAACTTTCAGACTGCGACCACCAAATACATTAAATTTATATATTATGCATCCACAAAATAAAATTTCGAATCACATGCGTAATAACATCATTTTAATAAACTCATTAAAAATATTTTTTCCTCAAAGAGTTACAACATATATGCAATCTATAATGAGGATACCCGCCCAAACACATCACGAAAAATAACTGTGTTTGCTGGCCCTTTCCTCAACGGGGGGTGGGGGGGGGGGGAAAAACCCCTCAGGAGATGTCTCTTCAGTTAAGCCTGTTAGTTATATTCTGTTTCAAAGTCAAGCTGTAATCAAAATTTATTCCGATGTCTTTTAGAGTCTCATAGACACAAGAGAAAAATATTTTTCCAATTCTAAAACCATGAATATTTCGGCTTGATGAAAAGTGCCCTATTTCTCGTCGTATCTCTGATATAGATGGTTGAAAATAAACAAGTAATATATAAAAAAAAATTTTAAAGTCATTTCCTACTTAAGTCAAAGAAAAATTTGAGTGTGAACTAATAGTAGGAATTGAAAAAAAGGATTGCCTGCCAGAACCTTGCCTACTGTGCGAGATTAGGAGGGGGGGTGGGGAAGAGAGAGAAAAAGTTTGTCAGGTTGGGGATTCGATCTCGCAACCTACAGGACGGGAGAAGCCCGCGATACCGCAGTGCTACCGTTTACACAGTAACAAGAGGGAAATTACTAGTCAAGAGCAAGAGACGCTCTAGGTCTAAAACTAAAATTGATTAATTAAATTTAATTAATGTATTAATATATGAAAAAACTGTATTAACATCAAGTGTCATCCACTACAAGTTTAAAAAAATGTATTTGAACTTGAGTGGATGAATAAAAAGTACTTTTATTAACGATTGAAAATTTGAACAAGATATATATAGAGAGAGTGTGAACTAATAGTAGGAATTGAAAAAACAGAAGTTTGACTTTGTAGGAAGTTTATGTTACAGCTAGCTGAATACCCGTGTTTCGCTACGGAGTACATTCAAATTAAATACAACGGTCAATGTATGCAATTAATGTCAAAAAAAAAAAAAAAAAAAAAAAAAAATTATATATATATATATATATATATATATATATTTATAAAAGACTCTTGAAGAAATAAATCCCTTGCCTACGTTACCTGAGAAAAACACCTCAAAACCAAGTAGGGTCCGTAAAGCCGATATTATCACATCATCGCCTTATAAAAATAAATTGATTGATAGCATTAATAAAAGCATTGCAGCATATTCGAAAAAAACTGTTTCCTACAAGAAAAGGAATAGACCTAAAAGATAAGAAATCAAAGGATAAACAAGGAAAAGGAGATCAAGATAAAAAAGAAAAGGATAAGGAAACAATAAAGGGTAAACGAAAAGGAAAAGAGGTCCCTAAAGGAAGGTGAAAATTCAGGATGGATTAAAATACAACACTAGTTAAAAAACAGAGAACAAATAGGCCTAATTATACCTATGATGATCTCAGCTCAATTGAACATGATGAAAAACTTTCTCTCCATGACAGTAGTGATGATAGCATTGATGAGAACAACGCTGAATGCCCTTTTTGTGGTTGTTTATTTTAAGAAGAGAAACGGAGAGAGCAGTGGCGTCAATGTAGAATGTGTTTCAGGTGGGCGCATGAAGATTGTGGAGCTGGTGAACTTTTTATTTGTAAACAATGTGAAAAATTTGAATCTAAAAACAAAAAGTAAAGAAAACTTATAGTGTAAACCAAATAATTTGTTTAAAAAGTCACTTTTCTTTTTCACCTATTAGTGTATATAGGTAACCGTTACCGGGTGTCCCGAAAAAAAAACCGACGATTTGAAAAATCAATTAAAGAAAAATGGAAGGCGATAGAAATGTGCGGTTTGCTGCATTCTGCTTAGATAACCAGGGAATTTATTCTCACCAATTTTCAAAATTAGTTACAAAATTCGTCAACAGATGGCGCTGCTGACTGGGAAAAACTATAAAACAATCTTTTCTAAAAAACTACCGTTTGCAGCAACAACGTGGCGCAGTCTGAGGTCAAAATTCGCAGACGCCCGTGAAAACATTTCAGTTTGAATGATCTGACAAGCAGCAGAGATGTATTGTTCCAGTTCATCTACAGTTTGTGGATTGTGACGATACACCTGGTCTTTCAAGTACCCCCCAAAGAAAAAATCGCATTGCGTCAAATCTGGCCAATAGGGAGGCCAATCCATGCCACTTGCGTATGTCTCTTGCTTTGAAAACATTGTTTTATAGTTTTTACCAGTCAGTAGTGCCATCTGTTGACGAACTTTGTAACTAATTATGAAAATTAGTGAGAATAAATTCCCTGGTTACCTAAGCAGAATGCAGCAAACCGCACATTTCTATCGCCTTCCGTTTTTCTTTAATTGATTTTTCCAAATCGTCGGTAATTTTTGGGACACCCGGTATCTAATTAATGTGTACAGTTTTGTTTTTTTACGAACTTTTCAGTAATTCTAATTCATTTTTAGAGTTGTAGAATGGGGGTCTCATATTAGGACTACTTTTTTTCAGACCCCCAAAAATGGAACACTTGTGTTTATAGTTTCATACAAGAAAACTGTAAGGTTGTTTTCATTTTCTGTCACTGTTATATGTAGTAAAATAAAAGCATTAAAAGGATGTCAAGTTGGCACTATAATCCCTCACTTATTTTCCTAGTTATATATGAAAATCAAAAGGGGTCTTATATTCGTCATACTTACCCTACTGCTAACTTCATCTTTCCTGCACCTCTTATAGATATCGAAATCTTTTAAAATCATAGATCACCCTTAAAAAAAATTGCAAAGAGTTGAAAGGTTGGTTGTATCTGTATGGTGCAGAGTTAACAAGGTAGTTGACACTGCGTGCAATTTGATGTGAATCTCTTTTTGTAGAATAAATTGATAAATCTGTAAAATATTGGTACTGAAGACGGCCCTAGCTCATATAAAATTAAAAATACCGATCTGAATCCAAAACAAAGGAAATTTAAACGTTAGACTGATTATTTCATTTTCCGAATCAAACTAATTTTACAGCGCCCTGGTGCTTTTCAGATGTTTATACTTAAGGGTGCGATTTTCAATAGGTGGGTGGCAAGAATGTTTCAGACAATACGGAGAAGGACGAGTTAACAGAGATAAGATAAGACATAAGATTGAAACCTGAACATTCAACATCAGATAATACTTCAATTTGATTATATCTTAAAAGCGAATTTCGCAGTATCACAGAATAAAGCTTGGGGATATTCAGTGGTCATTTCCTGTTTGTCGAAGGGGAATCGTTAAATCTATTTTACTACTCAGTTATCACGGTCCTAAAGGTGAGGGTATCCCATCCGGTTCTGTTCTGAATTGAAGCGGGGTGAAATTTCCCTTTTATTCTTCTTTTTCCCACCGCTGCCAATCCGGCAAAACCTAAACTTCGCGTTCGGAACACCCACAATGGATAGCTTTACTACCAAAATATAGATCGCGGCAGGAAACCTGAAAGAATATTAAAGAGTGATCCTGTCCAAAATTCGATCTCGCACAAAACACATTCTAAACAATATCTAAATGATATTTCACTAAAAATTAAATGTGAGTTGATCAGAGAAAAGTAATAGATAATTTTTTTTTTAACCTATGGCTTTATTTGGAAAATTAATCCATATTTACAGGCAACACAAACAGCAAAGAACTAAGCATTGAACAGATGCATATAGCACAACAGTGAACAAAGTCAGATAAAAGGTGTTAAAAGTTCATAGAAAGTTCATCATATCTCTAACGTCCCAGTATAATTTGGTAAAGTTCTCACTTTTTTGGGCTTCCGGATCAAGTCCTGGGCATGTAAGTGAATGATCTGCATTCATATTGCCAGCCCTGCAGACCTGGCATTCACTTTTGGTTAGGATGCCAATTCGGTTTAAATGTTCTGCTAGACAGTCGTGGCCTGTTTTCAGTCTGAAATGTGCCACTGCTTCTGTACGGGACTTATGACTATAGTCTTTCCAGCTGTCCTGGATCTCTTCCCAACGTTTCCCTTTAGATAGCAAGTTCTGCTCTAATAGATAAAAATTGTTTTAAATTATTTTGAGCATTATTTATTGCAAAGAATCATAATTTAATTCATTCAAAAATATATTTAAAGCCACTTATGGCGGCGCTGGTAGGCCGCACACATCATATAGACTGGAGAGAGCAAGTGATAGTGCGAATGTGACTCGAACTGTGTGTCTGGCCTATCAATCGGTCTCACCTTAGGCCTAATCGCCAATCCTGTTAATAACTATCGGCAATTGAATTTGAGTTAATAAATGTGCTGTTTTGTCTAAAGAGCCCAGACTGATGTTTATCGTGGATCCCCTGTGACGTACCGGGAGAGATTTCCGAGGCGTCGTACTCCCTGCCATTCTACTTTCGCCAGTGTTGATAGAAGACTGCGTGAAACTGGCTCGTTTCCCAATCTCAGAGAGATATACGGAACGTAAGCGAAGTGTAGGGACGCCCCAAATGAAAGATCGTATCTGGTTGAGATTTGAAGCAGATCCTTCCACAAGATAAATCCATTACGCTTCTCCTTTTGTGGAAATATGAAATCATCGGTGTACGAGACACCTGTGGGACTCCATGGAAGATCTCGTCACGAGATTCATTGTTGCAGAGGACAATGTATCTAATTACGTCGTCCCGGACGGTGGTCCACTCGACAAGTGTCAAACTGGAGACCGGCGCTGCGTAGCAATTCCTGTATACACAACCGAAGGTTAATTTCCCATTTTCAGTGATGTTTCATATGGGCCTGGGCACCGGCAGGACAGTACAGATCTGTCGACAGTTGGGAAACTCGGGGACCTGTTGCAGAGGACAAGATTAACACACACCAGGAGTGTACGAGAGGGTGCGCAAGTCTTTCATTTGTCGGTGTTAACTGTGCAACGACACCCTTGGACGCCATTTTGGAGATCTGCTTTCAGTCTTTCCCTGATCTGGTGGGATTGTGAAACTTATGATTTGGTTAATTCTGATTTTTTTTTCCAGTGACAAAAGTTCAACTTGGACTCTGAACTTTACGCTTTTCTGACACACTGAGGGGAATGCGGCACTAGGTTGCATTGTAAATATTGTTCGTCTTCCTGAGGTACTATCCCCTCTCTTATTTTGTCAACACAGTTTACGAACACCCTGTATAAACTTTAGAAGACTTAAGACAACAAATATAAAAAAAATCCTTATAAATAATTTTTTTTCAAACTCAATTCTACTGTAATTGTCAAAGATGTATCTTTGCAAAATATAATCCTTGAAATTTATTGTATCATAATGCATATTCCCTTATAAGTGAACTATTTAACTTTAATGCATCACCATCATTTTCTCTCGTAATCTTTACCCATTAACCTATTGATTGTCTTCCTTTTGTGTTATTTACTTAATTCTCTGTGGACATTTAAAATAAAAGTTGGCCATGTAAAGTGTTAACCATAAAATTTTACTACATGATGAGAAAAAACTAGAATTGTATATTCATTTACATTTCTTAGCACAAAACCGTTGTCTTAATGGAAGTCAGTGGTTTGTTATTCTCAAACCAAACATGACATTCTTTAGAATAATACACTAAAATCACTTTTTCATAAAGTGCTGTCTAACGAAAGAGGTTTTTAATATAATATTGAAAAATCGAAGAAAATTTTTTATGAAACATAAAATCTCCTTAAACGCAAAACAACTTCTAACAACAGTTTCTAAACCAAACATTAATATTTTTTTTTAATTTTCTCATTTCTTAATAGCGTTTTCTTCATATTTGTCCTTCCATAAAGATAATTATATATAAAATAAATCTTAAAAACAGTGAAGTTTTGTTTTCTTAATTTTCTCATTTCTAAATAGCTTTTTCTTCATATTGGTCCTTACATAAAGATGATTATATATAAAATAAATCTTAAAAACACTGAAATTTTGTTTCTAAAAACTTAGCATTTAAAGCATATGAAGTTTACTATGATTACAAAATAATCAGTCATCAGAGTTTATGAAAATTTCACTTTTAAAATATTTAATCACTTTCAAAAGGGATAAAAAATTTATTCCTTTTCTAAAACATTTTTGCTTCAAGGAAATTACTTTAAGAAAAATTTTATGCTCTAAATAAGAAATCATGAACATACTTTAGTGAAAATTAAACAAGGGGACACTGTACAAATCTTCATGGAGATATATTACGAAGAATTTCATTATCTTTTTAAAAATGGTAAACCAGAAAATAAAATTCAATTCCAAGGAAAACGGACTTCTTAGTGTACTGTACGGAAAGCACAGACGGAATCCTCGAAAATGGTGTTATTTGGCAATACAATCATCGTAAAAGCATGCGGTTAGGGTTACTTGATTTTAACATATATCTATGGCATGTTTAAATCTACGAAAATAAGAAAGTGCCATGGATATTTGTGTCACGTACATCCTTAACGCTTTATACGGCAACGGAATATTCGTATTTACTTTTACAATGCCTATCTGCGGGCAACTGAAAATTCTCTTTTTACTTCGTCTGTGCGTTTATTGGGAGTCGGGACAGTTTCATGCTCTTGAAATTACTTTATTTACGAGCGACGCATTCTTAAAAAAGTCATTTACATCATTATTGAAATGGAGTATTTATTTAACGATGCTCCTGCGTATTGGACACAGAGTAGAAGTTCAGAACACATTTCTAAACATTTTTACCGTGTTTTTATTAATTCGCTTTCTTGTTTGTGTGTGTGTTTGTCCAGTACAAATCTTGCAATCGATTTTGAACTAACTTCCCGACTAGCTAGACATTTGAAACTTTTAGAATAGCTCAGAACACGATGACAATGCATTATTTTAATACTTTTAGCCATCTTTAAGCAGAAATTGAATTCATTTTCAGCTAATTCTGTTTTGTAGACTGGTGCAGCCATCTATCCGCCGGGACGGGAACGAAAAGTTAAATGCAAGTTAACTTCCAATTAACTTCATTTTCTTTAAAGTTGATGGGCTAATTCATCAAAAAAAAATTTTTTAATTACTTATTAATACATAGAATTCTCAAGTTTATATGATTCAACAGAAAATTTAAAAACGTGGTATATAAAAAGTTCTTTTTATCTTGTAATTATTTATTTCAGCATAACATAATTTCATAATAACAACTCTGTTAAAATGGCGGGAGCAAAAACATTCCCCTCCGACAACACACTGTTGCCACTTGGGCAATACAAACATTTGAAAGAGTCTACCATAATGCCAATAAATTAAAATTGCTCATAATGATAGAGTATAAACCTAAGCATTTTATTACAATTCGATGACAACTTCAAACGTTATGCTACCTTAAGTGGTTTCTAGTGTGCTTCACGAAAGCACAAGGAAAAGCGCGTGTCACGTTAAGATTACCAAAATACTCATCTTACAAGGTGTTAAACTTTTCCTTACGGGCTGGAATAGCATGTATCCCAAGAATATATATATATATATATGCAGTGGTACCTCGACTTACGAGTTTAATTCGTTCCATGACGGACCTCGTAACTCGAAATACTCGTATCTCGAATCAAATGAAATCCCATTGAAATGAATGGAAATGCCATTAATTCTTTCCGGGCTTCCCCAAAACACCGCAATTTTTTGTTGCAGGTTTTTAAATAAGAAAAATGTGCTTATAAACGACAAACATTGTATAAAAACGCAATACAATAGAATGTACTGCAATAAATTTGTTTTATTAAGTGTAATGTACAACATTTACCTTGGAGATCAGACTTGAAGATGCTGATGGAAGAGGAGGAGAAAGGCTGAACTGAAAAATTAAATCTTATTCGTTGATTTTTTACCTTTTCGCCCCGCTTTCCTCACTTTCGCTTTTATTACCAGCTACTCTCTTAAAGTGAACGAGTGAGACACAGAAGCTGGGCGATTGATGCATCGTTCACTGTGGCTGTAATATCCAGATTCTTCTTTCTGAGAATTCGAAGAACGTTTTCTCAGAATCCGTAGAAGGGGGAGAGCTTGCGATCCTAGGACCAAGGTCATCCCATCCCTTAGACTCCATGGGGAGTTCCAGTGTGGGGAGGGAATTGAAGCTATCTCTCTGCGAGAGAGGTTGGGCGCTGTTCGGTTTCTGAGAACGAATCAAGTTTGGGCAGAGCAAGCTGACCCGGGTGGTAATTGTTCAGTGTTAAAATCTCAGTTTAAGACTGGATAGTAGTCTCAGAATAATATGTATACAATTGTATAATTATTGTACATAAAGGTTGTAAATATTATATGCTTCTTGTGTTCTCATTTGATGAGCATGTAACATGGCATTCGCTGCTCAAACTAGCAGTGGTATATCTGAAGCTTGCTCGTAACCCGAATTTTAGCTCGAAGCAAAAATTCTACCGAGAGAATGCTCGTATCTCGAAAAACTCTAAGTCGAGGTACCACTGTATATATATATATATATATATATATATATATATATATATATATATATATATATATATATATATATATATATATATATATATATATATATATATATATATATAATATATATAATATATATAATATATATATATAAATATATATATATATATATATAATATATATATATATATATATATATATATATATATTCTTGGGGTACATGCTATCCCAGCCCGTAAGGAAAACGTGCTAGTACAACGAAGGCTTTTAAGAAAATGGTAAATAAACATAACTGCTGTTAAAATGTTACCACAAACTTTATGCATATACTATTGAAACAACCGAAAGTGAAAACATGTACCTCCGCACCTATAAACGCACAAAAATGGAAATTACAAAGTTATCGCAAAGGTACAAACGTGTATAAAAACTCGCGTATATATTGTTCTTCGCCAATTTTGGGAGAAAGTAAGAATTCACATATTGTTAAATATATCTTAATAACATTATCAAAATGGTAGTAAGTGGTGGCGAGTGCTTGTATAACTTTTAATTAGCTAATCACAATCGGACATCACCAGGGACTTAACAATTTTATGAAATGTGCTCTCGTGAATAAGTAGGCGATGCACAAGAAATGGCCAACGTCAGCAAAGCAAAGGTCGTCCAAGGACTACTGCTATATTTGAAAACCGATATGAATCTGTTATATATACACTGAGCGGCCACTTTATTATGACCACCTGACAGTTTTGTGCAAATGAGCTATTGCGTCTCAGAATTTTGCCGCTAGAGGGCAGGATAGCTATAAAAAGGAATGTAGGACAAGTGAACTATCGTTATACTAGATAAAAATATCACTTGGAAACATCACATCACACATGTTAGGGACAAGTTCCGAGCAGCTTGCAGATTAATCTACCCCCTAATTGCTCGGGACAGCAAATTAAGCATTCATAATAAATTGCTCATTTATAAAACGTTTCTACGTCCTATCTTAACTTATGGTGGGCCAGCATGGTCATACCGTGCTAAAACGCACATTAAAAAACTTGCTTCTGCACAGAGTAGCACAATCAGGCAAATCCTTAATGCTCCCTGGTACT
This sequence comes from Dolomedes plantarius, assembly GCA_907164885.2. Taxonomy (NCBI): domain Eukaryota; kingdom Metazoa; phylum Arthropoda; class Arachnida; order Araneae; family Dolomedidae; genus Dolomedes; species Dolomedes plantarius. Next base: position 183,416,762 of record OU015492.1, on the reverse strand, counting down.
TTCGTAATGTTGATATCTACCAAGGGATCAGTCTCCCCACTCTTCAAAATTATCTCCAAAAACTCGACATTAACTTTTACAATAATAATGACAATGAATTACTTAAAGAATTAGCAGATTATGATCATGCTGACCCTACTAACAGGAAAAGGCCCAGAGCCATCCTGTCTCTTTCTAAATTTTTGTTTTCGTCCTTTACTTCTGAAAAAAAGAACTGATACTTGGCTTGCCAAGGTAAAAAACATTAAAATTCTCTTAAAACCAATTAAAAATGTACTACTATTCTTAAACTTCCTTCTCTCTCCTTGCACATCTTGGCATCGTTCGTAGACCTTCTAATTTACTGTCCCTGCAAGATGCTTACTCACTTTTTAAGTACATCGAACTCACGGATTCTGAGCGCACCATCACTTTTCTCCTTTTCTCTACACTAAGTCTATTGGTTCCCCTCTGCTTATCATCAGAAAGTCTGCAATAGAGGGCGTGGCCCAGGAATTGCAGTTGGATTCCATTTTCCTCTGGTCCTATGGTGAACCATCAGTTGTAGTGTGTTGCTTGCGAAAATATGGACAAAAAACGTGATTTAACTCAGTTTGGACGCGGTAAAAGCGCTAAAAGCGTCGGAACCAGTGTCAGCAAAACCGCTGCACTTGTGAAGTGTTTGAAAGCAGCCGTTATTAATGTTTACAGAGAGTGGACTACCAAGCAGAAAACTGGGTCTCAATGTCAGGCTTGTGGTCGTCACAGGTTACTGAATGCTCGATCTGAAAGGAGACTTGCCAGAGTTGTCCAGTCCAACAGAAGAGCAACAGTACGTCAAATAGCGGGGAACCTTAATCAAGGAGCAATTGTGAACGTCTCCGAATGAAGTGTTCGCCGCACATTACACCGTATAGGCTATGTAGGTCGTCACAGGTTACTGAATGCTCGATCTGAAAGGAGAATTTCCAGAGTTGTTCAGTCCAACAGAAGAGCAACAGTACGTCAAATATCGGGGAACCTTAATCAAGGAGCAATTGTGAACGTCTCCGAATGAAGTGTTCGCCGCACATTACACCGTATAGGCTATGTAGGTCGTCATAGGTTACTGAATGCTCGATCTGAAAGGAGACTTTCCAGAGTTGTCCAGTCCAACAGAAGAGCAACAGCACGTCAAATATCGGGGAACCTTAATCAAGGAGCAATTGTGAACGTCTCCGAATGAAGTGTTCGCCGCACATTACCTTGAACAAGAGCAGGCGTCTCCAGTTTCCAAAGGAGCACAAGGATTGGACAGTAGATGACTGGAAATGGTCAAGAAAATTAGCAACATTTCTTGCATAATATGCTTTATTATTTCAAAAAAGGTAAAATCGCAACTAAAACGCTAAAAAAAGATTTGTTTAGATGGTATCATGAAGTTGCCTGATAGATGGCAGAAGATAGCGGAACAAGACGCGGAACATGCTGTTCAATAAAGTTATTGGTGAAAATCAAAAATGTGTATTTTAACGTAGGATTGCGTTGATCAATAACGGTCCTTCGGAGAGAAAAAAAATTGTCCTGCATCGCGAGTTAAAATTTTGGCAGCGCGCCAAACCCAGTAGCAGTAATCAGTTAAACAGAAAAGTACCAAAATGCGTCAAAAAACAATAATTACAAGATAAAAAGAACTTTTTATATACCATGTTTTTAAATTTTCTGTTGAATCATATAAATTTGACAATTCTATGTATTAATAAATACTTTTTTGAAAATTTTTTGATGAATTATCCCATCAACTTGAAAGAAAATGAAGTTAATTTGAAGTTAACTTGCATTTAACTTTTCGTTCCCGTCCCGGCTGATAGACGGCTGCACCAGTCTACCAAACAAAATTAACTGAAAAGGAATTCAATTTTGCTTAAAGATGGCTAAAAGTATTAAAATAATGCATTGTCATCGTGTTCTGAGCTATTCTAAAAGTTTCAAATGTCTAGCTAGTCGGGAAGTTAGTTAAAAATCGATTGCAAGATTTGTACTGGATAAACACACACGCAAACAAACACACAAACAAGAAAGCAAGTTAATAAAAACATGGTAAAAAATACTCATGCATCTCCGTCGATACCAGAATTTAAATTTACACTTGTGTAGCCTTCAAATACATCATGCAAAGCGCGAAATTTTTATTCAAATTTTCCTTCCAAACTCATGTGTAATTTTAGTTCTTATCTGCTAAGTCGCATTTCTATCAGCTACTGTGGAATGAATACAAAATAAACAATCCTTTAAAAAAATGTTTTCGGAAGTGTTTGGACGTAAGACATTTTTACTGTTAATTTTTATGTTTTATTTGTGTTCACCAACAGATGGCAGTGTTTCACTTGGTTGGGTTTTTCTTTTTCTGAAGTGGCAACGGTATAATCTTTAGAATTCTGTTTTCAATAACTTCAAGATTTCTACTGGACAAACACAAACAAGAAAGCAAGTTAATAAAAACATTGTAATAAAAAACAAACAAACAAAAGAGAGATAAACAACGATAAGTAATCCTACGTTAATAACCCACGGTAGTTTCGTTAGAGGGGACTACCTGAATTTTTTTTTATTTTTTATTTATTTTTTTTTTTTGCTTTAAAAAACCAAACGAACGTGTTGCCCAAACTAATACTTATTTTTAAATCTTCGTATTGTTCTTGAAGAATCTGAAATTTACGACAAATCCAAACAAAATGACGTTTAGAAAGGTTATTAATATAATGTGATAAAAGTTCGCAAGAATTTCGAGAACAAACAAAAAAAGTCTATTTCGAAAGAAAAAAAAATTCAGAATTAATAGCCGTTTCGGAACACAACCATTAGGATGATTATATGACAGCTAAGAATTCCAAAAATTAAACTCGACTCTCGCTGATCCTGAAACGGGAGTTTCCGCTGTAACTTTTATTGCCGAAGTCGCACGGTCGATACCGGTGTGCGACGACTCCGCTAAGGTATTTTTCTGTATTTTTTTATGCGTCGGAAGCATGTCTGGAAGTAAAATTTATCGCGAATGGCATCCTGCCAATTCGTTGCAAATTTTAAAGAAACGAGAGTGTATCATCGACGCTTCAAGTCCCCAAGCGCCATTTCTTTTATCGTTTATTTCGCTCGAGTCAAATCGCGATTGATAAAAAAAAAGAAGAAAAAGAATTATCTTTGAAATAGAAAAAGATTTAGATGGTTTACAGAGACTCCTCTGGGAAACAAAATTGCTGTAGTGTGATAACTTTTAAATGGTAGCGTTATTATTAGTTTTGAATTTCGCGAATTTAGTAAGAGAAGATAATATAAATATGTATGGATGGTATACAAACAAACAAATAAAGAAAGCTTACAAAAACAGCAAGTTTATACACAGTATTAGCGACCTTTTAAATTTCATTAAATAATTACTTTTACTCGATAAGGTAAGGATTTGAAACGGTGTAATATCTTTTCCTGCTAGAGAAATGAGTAGTTTTTTTACTCTAAGTGCCATTAAAACACCGACATTCTAACACATGCACTCCAGAGTAATAAACCTTTAAGAACCCACAAGATTAAAAAGTCTGAAGAAAAAAAACTATTTTCTGGGCTTAAAATTTACTATAGACTTTTAGAATCAAAAAACACAAACTACAGTTAAAACCTCGTTTATCCAAACTAACTGGGACCATAAGCAATCGAGGTAATATGGGTAATAAGCGAAACAAAATCATTAACTAAGCAGATTTATTACTATAAAAAATTATGTTTTGCAACAAAATTACATAGTATTGTTTACAAGACATTAAAAAATACAAAATTAACTTTTCACATCATTTCTTAGTAAACAATTGGTGTGTCTAGTAAAGCTTTATTAAACTCAATAACAAGTATTTTATTACCATAATTTATTGTAAAATCTATGCAGGAACTGTACATTGAATCAAACTGGGCTTGTGGTGGCCCAGTGGTACAGCGCGCTGGTTTTCTGTACTGAGGGTGCTCGGATCGAATCCTGGCGTCGCGCTACGAAAAATGCCTCCATTCGTGTCGTCCCTTCATAGGCGGTAATGCTGTCCTCCTATATGGTGCCCCCACAATAAAATGGGCAGTAGGGTTTGACGGTTTTTCAAAACCGGTTTTTAAAATAAATTTTTCACATTTGAAAACCGGTTTAAAAGAATTCAAATTATTATGTAAAAATTAATTTTTAACTTATTTGATTTGCTATTTATTCTATGCAACGGGCAGCAGACACATTTTTTCAGCGTTGCAAGTTGCGCTGGCCAATGCTTGTGCATTGTGCACTGCGCACGTGGAAAAGACGTGCGTAACCTACTTATTTTATGTTAGTACATATGTGCAATCCGTCACGAGTCACGACACGTTCGCTTAATCTTGTAAAGTGAAAACTGGAAACAAAAATATAAAGTTGTTATAGTTATCTGGAAAGATTATCTAGAATATTTCCAAATTCTTATGTGGAAACCGATTCTGCTGAAGAGCAAATCGAAAGAAACTACTCAGAGTAATGTTTTTTTAAAGGAAGCCATGGAAAAATAAATTCATAAGATTCTTGAAGATCCTGAAGAAAAACTTACAAATCCAAAGACACTGAAAGCTGAATTTTCATTATTTGAGGCAACGAATAGAAGAAACAAAAACTTAGATTTGTTATTTGATGCCCTGAAAACTATAAAGCCAAGCTCAGTAGCTAGTGAACGAGTATTGTCAATTTCAGGCAATATTGTGTCCAAAATAAGAACAAGACTTAGCCACCATTCAGTGGATATTTTATGTTTTTTAAAATCCTATTTTCTTAGTAGAAATTAAAATTAGTGAAATAAATATAAATATTATTTGAATTTTTGTTTGAGTTTTCATTATTTTGTGTAAGTAATGTGTAACACTTAATTTTTCTTTATATTTTGACTTTGATATTGATTTCGTTTTTTGTTATTTTATATAAATTAAATAAAATATTTTCCCTATTCTATTTTTTTTTTTGGCAAAAATTCGAAAACCGGCTAAAACCGGTTTTTTGGGAATCTGAAATTCGAAAACCGGTTTTTCAAAAATACGGTTTTTGTATAAACCCTAATGGGCAGTAAAATTGCGGCGTAGTACAGGCGAATGTTTGACGACAAGTGCCTCTGCATTGGAAAAAAAAACATTGAATCAAACTAAAAAGCGAATATTCGGTGTACTTGTAGGTACGTTCTTGCTATCATAGTTAAAAATTATTATCTAATGCGAACATTAAATAAAAATAATCTCTACAAATCTGATCCAGATCAACGAAGGCCGAAGGAACGAGGTTTTACCGTACATGCGTTGTATGATGATTGAATTGCCAGATACAACGTTTTCCTTCTGTGATGTGTGTATCCAACGTACTTGCCATTCGCTCCGTATATTGTTCAGCTTCCCTCAGTGGGCTCGTGTTCGAATTTTGTCTGAGATATGGACGGTCCAGTGCTGTCCTCTCATAGTGTGGATTAAAGAATGTCCTCGGCACAAATGCCAGCCACGTTGGTAAAAGAATAATTACAAAATAAAAAGAACTTTTTATACACCATGTTTTTAAATTTTCTATTGAATCATATAAACTTGACAATTCTATGTATTAACTAGCTGAAAACCCGCGCTTCGCTACGGAGTACATTCAAATTAAATACAACGGTCAACGTATGCAATTTATGCCAAAAAATAAATATATATATTTATAATAAATGCGATGATCAATGTATACAATTGATGTAAAATATATATCTATCTATATATATATAGTTATAAAAAAATTGTAAGGGATATGCATTTTTTTTTTGATAATATCCAATCGTCTGCTGCATTAGAAAGAGAAAAAAGTATTTTTTTTGTCTATTTAGTTGTTACGCACGTGACGATAAATTTATTGAAAGTACCAGAAAAAGAAATCACGTGATCAGCATTTAATAAATTAAATTCTAAAAATTAATCTTTAAAAATTCACCAAAAATCAGGCAATGGAGGTAAAAATTCGAAAAAAATTTCATTTTGAAGGAATTTTTATGATTTTTCTCGTGATATAAATTTTATAACCCTCAATGTATTATTTTAAATGCAAACGTAAAAAAAAGTTTAAAAAACAGCTTAAAAATTTAATTTTAAAAAATCTAAGAAGAATTTTTGGAAAATCTTTCTTAGTGCACCCGCACACTATTAGAAGAATCGCCATGCAAAATTTCAGCCCTTTAGGTCCAGCGGTTTGGTCTGTGCGTTGTATGTCAGTCAGTCAGTCAGTCAGTGAATGAATGAATGAGTCAGTTACGGAACTGTTTTATATATATAGATAAGTACTTTTTTTAATTTTTTTTTGATGAATTATACCATCAACTTGAAAGAAAATATGTTAATTGGAAGTTAACTTGCGTTTAACTTTTCGTTCCCGTCCCGGTCGATAGATGGTTGCACCAGCCTACAAAACAAAATTAACTGAAAATGTATTTAAATCTGCTTAAAGATGGCTAAAAGTATTTTAAAAATGCATTGTCATCGTGTTCTGAGCTATTATAGAAGTTTCAAATGTCTAGCTAGTCGGGAAGTTAGTAAAAATCGATTGCAAGATTTGTACAGTTCAAGCACACACACAAACAAGAAAGCGAGTTAATAAAAACATGGTAAAATATATATAACATCAGTACATTAAGCTCAGTAATCTGGTATTGATAATTATGTTCTTTTACATGTTGCCAACTTTTAAAAAAGATTCACCTAAAATTCCTAGCAAGGTGTCTCTACGAAATTTCACGCCGCGTTACTTTGTTCTACGAGTATTTCCATAAACACTTTGTGAATTGCGGGGGACGAAATTCCGAGTTTACTTTTACTACGCGTATCTGAAGTCACCAAAAAGTTCCTCTTTTACCTTGTCAGTGCATTTTCTGGAAATCAAGACAATTTCATGCTCTTATGAATGTGCGACGGATTCCTAAAAAGTTATTTGCTTCGTTATTGAAATTGAGATTTTATTTAATGATGCCAATAAATTCAAACATCATAAACGCTCTCGTTCTCTCGTCGTATACCCCTAGCAGGACCAGAGGGTGCGGTCAGGTTTTGGCACCGACTATCAGGCACCACAAGCGTTGGAGTTCGACTTCTGTCCCCTACCACCACAGGTTAGACCAAACACTCCTAGGGGCTCTTGGGAAGATGGGGGAGGGATCTCGTACTCCTCCAACTTAACTTGAAATAAATTGAAACGTTAATAGAAGTTCAGTTAAAATCGGAAAATTGTAGAAAACTTTTAAGAAAGTTGGTTTTTCCCGCTTTTACAAACTGTGAAACTGAAGATTCCGATTATGTCTTCAGCCTTATCACAGTTTTTAACAATATGATCCATAGCAAAAATTCGATGCTATATTTTTTTCTCATTTTATTTATATTATATTTATTTTTCTCATTGTATAACTTTTGAATACTACTCAAACATCAATTCTATTGTTATTCAATTTTTAAAAAATCATAATACTTCAAATTTACGGACCGTCTGGCAGCCAATGCGCTGAGGAGGGCCCTAACTGAATTCAATTCGTGCCCCCTTCCCCCCCCCCCAAAAAAAAAAAAAAGTTAGAAGCACACTACACCTATGTTCATAGGTGTAACTTATTGACACCTAACCGGATTTTAACGACCAGTTCTGTTTCTATTCATCTCGGGTGAATCATATTCTTACACGAATTACGGGCAATGGCAGAAGTCATTGGACAGTAGCATTCGGGCGAAGAGTCCGCGGGTTCGAGTCCCATTGTTCACACCTCATGGATGTTTGTTACCGCTTTATATTAGTTTCAAATGTAGGTTGTAGTTTTATTAGCTTTCACAAATTTAAAGATGACAGTTGTAGTGCTGCTCTCAACCAACGAATTTCACAAAAATAGAGAGGTTGTGGGCTGATTTTGCTACACTGAGTAACAGATAATCAGACTGAGTTTCAGAATGATATAGACATGATCCGATCTATTCTAACCAGAAAATAATTTGGCTCGGAAGAACAAGCCCAACTTTATAAAGAACAATTTTTTTATATACAGGGTTCCCATCTGTATCGGTTACACACACACCTTAACTTCTAAACGATGACAGCTTAAGCCATAAAGTTGGTGTCTAGGTATAGTAAAAAGGCTATGCGCTACTCGATGAGACAACTTACAACGCCATCTATCGGCAAAATTTGGAATTAGCATTTATTAATGTGCGCAAGGTGTCTTTTCTTACTAAATCGATGATGCTGAACAACTTTGTAATTGACTTTTTCCCGTATCTCGTACCATTTTTTAGATAAAAAATGCCAATTCCATAATTTGCCGATAGATAGCGTTGTAAGTTGTCTCATCGAGTAGCGCATAGCCTTTTTACTATACCTAGACACCAACTTTATGGCCTAAGCTGTCCCCGTTTAGAAGTTAAGGGGAGTGTAACGGATATAGGTGGGGACCCTGTATATTTCTTTGAACGAATATTTAGAAATCCGAAGATCTAATAGTACCTGCCGCAAGTCCTTTTTTAAATATTTGCTTCAATCTTCAAAAAATATAAAAGTGTATATATTCTGCGTATGCCTACTAGGCATGACTCATCTGCCCGATTCTAAAATTCGCTAACAAAACGTATTGATAAATTCAGCACACATTTTCTGTTCAAAGCACTTGATGTACATACATTATAATAGTCTCATTACTTTTTACAATTACGCATTTAGAGGTTTTCCGTACGTTTACCTTGACCCGTCTCACATAAAATTAAAAAGGACGTAATTAAACTACTTTTAACCTGTGACAATTTTTAATGCTGTAAAGTAGTTCGGAAATCTCCTGTCTGCAAAATTTATGCCCCATTCCTTCAGGGATTTTTTTTCTTCTTGATTCCCGGCAGTCAGTAAAAACGAGATCTCTCCCTGTTGACGCTCAGATTTAACGAATTCTCTTTCCCATAAAATGGATCATAAAACTTTTAAAAGAAAGGGGAGAACCGTAAAATATATCTCTCCGTAAAAGTTATTACTTATTGATATGAATGTAGAAGAAACATTTCAGTGTTTTCGTCCCAGTACAAGAAAAGCAATGTAGGACTCCCCAGACTGTTTTTTATCAATATTACGTAGTTATGGTGAAGATTTCAATCATGGCGAAATTCGAGACTCAGTTTGTGGCAACTATGTTTGTTTGATTATTTTTTTGTCTTAAGGTTCTAAATACACCAGTTTGACTGCCCTATTTTTGTCTGCCTTCTATCATTCTAAACTATTCTAAACTTCAATCATTCTTTTGGAAATTGGAGTAGTCATATCATATTGATAATGGAATATTTTCACTAATCTATTGCTTTTGGGAATCATCAACAAATATTTGTATAAATATTCCAATAATCCAAACATGTAATTCTGTGGGCGCGGTGGTCCGGTTGTCAAAGGCAGCGAGCCAGTGATCTGAACGTCTCTGGTTCGATGCCGGTCGCAGACAAATCCACCGCCGTGTACGATATTGGCGGCTGGTGCACAAAAAATCTGTCGCGACTGCAATGTCCTCCAAGTTCTCAAAATTTACCTCTGGAGCTGCGGGGTCAAGTGTTCCGGTGTTCTCACTTGACTCGATTCAAAATTACGGGACCGGTCCTTTAGCCAAGTCGGACTCCGACCCTTGTGGTGCTGTTAAAAACCGGAGCCACACCACCCTGCCTATTAGCCTTATGGAATTGATCCGACATACTGCCGGTCAAGGGGCGTAAGCCACAACACAACAACAACAGCAGGAAATTTTTGAAAATAATAAAGACGTTTTTAAATTCTCTGAAAACCGCGTACTTTAAATTATGTTAGAGAAATAGCTAAACGTCTATTAATTTTAATTATAACTAAAACTACCTAACAACATCGACCTTTCACGCTAGCTTTCGCTATTTGGAAAAAATTTTATTTGGTGATTTTTATTCTAATAATTTTGTAAGGTGAAAGAAGTTTATCTATATATATATAAAACAGTTCCGTAACTGACTCAGTCATTCACTGACTGACATACAACGCACAGACCAAACCGCTGGACCTAAAGGGCTGAAACTTTGCATGGCGATTCTTCTTATTGTGTAGGGGTGCACTAAGAAATATTTTTGAAAAATTCTTCTTAGATTTTTTTTAATTAAATTTTTAAACTGATTTTGTAACTTTTTTTAAGTTTGCATTTAAAATAATAATTTGAGGGCTATAAAATTTATATCACGAGAAAGATCATAAAAATTCCTTTAAAATGAAATTTTTTTCGAATCTTACCTCGATTTTATAATTTTTGGTGCATTTTTAAAGATTAATTTTCAGAATTTAATTTATTAAATGCTGATCACGTGATTTCTTTTTCTCGCACTTTAGATAAATTTATCGTCACGTGCGTAACAACTAAATAGATAAAAAAAATTGTTTCTTTCTAATGCAGCAGACGATTGGATATTATCAAAAAAAAAATATCCCTTACGATTTATATATATATATATATATATATATATATATATATATATATATATATATATATTACATCAACTGTATACACTGATCGTCGCATATTATAAATATATATTTATTTATTGTTTGGTATTAATTGCATACATTGACCGTTGTATTTAATTGAATGTACTCCGTAGCGAAGCGCGGGTTTTCAGCTAGTCTAACATATTTAGGGACGAAACAATACACATACACGGGGTACGCATTTACTGCCTTCAGAAAAGGTAAGTGTTGCTTAATGGTATTGAATGTCAGCTTTGAATACCAGGTTGTAGAAATATATTCGAAGCACCACACTACAGGAAAACAGATAGTGTTCTCTTCACGTGATAAATAGAACTTATGTGTAATTGTTTTTTATCAACAATACCGTATCGAAGGAAGAAATATATTTACAGTCAAAGGAAAGCATTCATTTTTCTTCGCGTGAAAGTAATCGTAAAATTTAGCAATGTGGACGGACAAAAATATGCAGAAGTCTTTAAAAAAACTTAAGCAGCTTAAAAATTCTGAGCAACTAGTAAAAAACCACCTAATTTCTTACAAATTCAAAGAAACTTTAGTAAAACACGAACAGTCTGAATCTACAATCTTTACACATATACAAGTAGCTACCACTGCGTGCGTGTAGGTACGACTAGCTATTTGTCCGAAGGGACCCAGCGAAGTCATGGCCGCTTCTCTACTGTCCCCCCCCCCACACACACACACATAATATATATATATATATATATATATATATATATATATATATATATATATATATATATATATATATATATATATATATATATATATATATATATATATATATATGTGTGTGTGTGTATTATATATATATGAACACTTATATATATTTCATATATATATTTCAGTATATATATATATATATATATTTCAGTAACTGAATTGTCATAGGACATTCAGTTATTAATGTTTATGGCTGTATTGTTTTATGAAATTGTTTTATGAAAATATTACAGTAAAATAAAAAGTTTGAAAACTCGTGCACTGGATTTAAAAATCTATTTTTAAATGCAGAAAACAGAATCCAAAAATGATCATTAGCTACGCTTTAACTAAGAAATACTGAAGTAAAACGATATCTACACGTTGATATTTGCCAGGTCAATTCATGTATCACGCACAGGAAGGGGAGGTCACGCCTGTAGAAATTACTAAAATGATAACTGCAATGTTATTTTCACTAACTCCCCCCCACTCCAACCAGGAAATTAAAATACCTCCCCCCCAAAAAATGTACCAGTAACCCCTTAGAAACGGATCTTGTTTGCATTACTAGCAAGCACAAAAAGGAACAGTCATTTATATTAATCCTCATCATGCGTTAGTTCGGTGACGTTCAAATGAGTAAAAAAGCTTTCTATTTTAGGATATGTGATTTTTTCTTTTAAAATATGCACAGGACATATTTGTAAGAACACTTTCCTTGAAATCAATAATATTGAATTTAGACAAAAATATTAAATATGATCCTGTAAACGAGCCTCTTAAATGCAGTCGAACCCCGTTATAACGAACTTCAAGGGACCAAAGGTTTTGTTCGGTATATCCGGTGGTTTGCTATATACGAACTGTTAAGAAAAATGGTAGAGTTCGCAAAATGTATAACTCATTAGTTGCAATGTGTATTCAATAATGATGAATTTTAAAAAATGATAAAAATCTATTCAAATTGATCATTAATGAATTAAATCAACTAAAATCGATGACATTAAACTGACACAATACTAATTAAATTACGTACAATAATATGCAAATGGCGGGACCAAAATTTTCGTTCGTTATATTCGTGAGTTCGTTTTATACCGGGATCGCTATAACGGAGTTCGACTGTACCAGCAAAATCAATTCAATACGAACAAAAAGATGAGACAATTTATTAAAGTATCTATTTTAAATAGTAAACTTGTCAAACCATAACTTGTCAAAGCATAATTAACGCTTATATAGAATGACACCATAGAATAGAAAAATTTTCAGAATTTGCACAGAGATAAAGGGTTACTTGGATTCATAACACAATCCCTCCTATTCAACCAAATACTAAAAGATTTATTACGGTAATTGATCACACCTACCGGATATTATTCTCCTTACGAGTACAAGTAGGGATATGGACGAATCTATTAGTTTAATCTATATCAATGTGCTTTATAAATATTATGTAACAAGCGTCTACTTCTATTCCACAGGAAAATAAATTACAGGATGACTATTGTTGTCTTCATTGCGATTTATAGCAAATCGAATCATACAGGGAATTTCAGCCTATTTTTATATTTATTTATCTGCCACAATTAAATGCTTTCTATTCTTGAGGACATATTAGTTTTAGTATTGCTCTAATAGGAATCATTTAAAGAAAACCTTTACACCACTCACGTCGAACAGTGGTTTGTGAGACAAGTTGCCACCTGGTGGGTTCCAGGTTCTAATTTCGGGATAGACACGGATGTTTGTATATCGTACCCTCATACGGAGTAACGGTGGTTCAACTACATCAGGGGTCGTCAATTTAAAATCTACAGCCCACTTTTGCATCTTCGTTGATGGTAAAATTTATTTTCTTCTCACCAGTGCCGCAGTAACTCAAATTAGCCCAAGTGGGAAGTAATTTTTAGAGGAAGGGTTTTGTAAAAAATAGGTACTTAAAAATATCTTTTTATATCTACTTCATGTACGTTTATTTATAGATAGCAACGTATGCTTAAAGAGCTCATTCATTGTTCCCTCGCCCACGAGTATACTTCGAAGAGTGCCGGAAAATTATTATCTGTATCCTATATATATATATATATATATATATATATATATATATATATATATATATATATATATATATATATATATATATATATATATATATATATATATATATATATATATATATATATATATATATATATATATATATATATATATATATATATATATATATATATATATATATATATATATATATATATATATATATATATATATATATATATATATATATATATATATATATATATATATATATTATATATATATATATATATATATATATATATATATATATATATATATATATATATTAATTATATATATATATATATACACACACATATAGGTGGTTATCAAAATAATGGAAACACCTATCAGTATTAGTGGTATTTATGAATGTGCTTCGAACAGTCTGGCCACCGGTATTTTTTTATATAATAGTGTATGTATTATTCTACTGTCTAAGGGCATCGTGCTTTTTTTTTGGGGGGGGGGGGGGAACAGCGTAAAATGTCAAACCTTGCAGACCTTGTGAAAAGGGCAAATTGTTGGAGCGCGTTTAAATTTGGGTATCTGTTACTACAACCCCCAGGCTAATGGGTTTTTTCGAGATATGGTATCGAAAGTCATGATAGCATACAGAGTGCACGGAAAAACATCCTTTGCCAAACAGAATAGTGGACTAAAGGGAGAGCTGAGTGAAAGAGACGGGCGAGGTATCGAAGCGAATTTTGGCACGAAGAAAGAAAACAACTGCAACCAAAAAGAGCTCAATTGGCATCTGCATGTTCTGGTATCAACCATTAGAGGTAGAAGGGAACTTCACAAACAAAACATTTACGGAAGAGTAGTTATTCCCAAGCCACTTGTAATAGATGCCAATACAAAATATCGTCCCCAATGTTGCCACGAGCGCAAATCCTGGTCGAGTAATATGTCGAAAAATGGCATTTGGTCCGACGAATCATTGTTCACATTGTTCCTCACAACACGACGTGCATATGTCTGGAGAACACCTACACAAGCGTAAGATGCTGGCTGTCTCATCTCAACTGTCAATCATGGAGGTAGATCTATCAGGGTTTTGGATGGCAGCTCATGGTTCTTCAGACCCTATTGTAACCCTAAAAGGAAGATTGAATGAGAAGGACTATGTCGAAATTTTAGCTCACTAGTCCGTCCTATGGTGCAAACATTGTTTCTTGCAGGATATGGCGTTCTCCGGTATGATAATCTCTCTATACATACAGCTAAATCTATCAAGTATTAATGCTTGTGACCAGCGCATACGCGTGTGAAGGCGGCCAGGCCACCGGTCCGATCCGGCATTCGTTGTCGAGAGGCATACGGCGATTACACAAGGCGTGATAGTGTGGGGAGCGATTTGTTGAGACACATAATCACCTCTAGTCGCCCTTGGTATGAAGAGCATGAAAAAAAAGTCCAATATCTTATCTTTCCCTGTACAATCCCCCCCGACTATAAATCATCCAACCACTGTGATCTGTATAAGCGGATAGATAACGGTATCAATATCCACCACAGCATCCCTACAGGAACTTTCATGATTTTTCCCTGAAGAATTGTATAATATATACTTAACCACTATTTATGACTTGTATAATCCAATTCCAGGGTTAATCAGATGGTATTACATAAAAAGTTATCCTGCCCAGTATTAATAAAGGTTTTCATGATGTTTCTTAGTGTTTCCTTTATTTTGATAACCACCTGTATATACACTCTGTCACAAAAAATATATGCACCCAGAAGCAATCGAGCTACTAGCACGAAACTTGGCAGGAATGTAGTCTCGTAAGAGATATGCAAATGATTAAAATTTCGACGCCAATGAGACAAGGGTAAGCGTGCTATAGGCATATGAGATGCGCACCTGGGAGAGTTTAAAAGCATGATTGCTCGTGCCATAGGGTTATTCAAACAGATCTGTTGACTTGGATGGACGGTATTGTGACTAGAGATGCCACTGAGACGTAACCGGTGAGAGTACGAACAATTATCGGACTTTGAGAGGGGGCGTATAGTACGCCTCAGAGAAGCAGGTTGGTCGAACAGGCATATCGACCGCCACCTCGGTCATAAGTGCGACCACGTCCGCACCAACAACGTCGCTAGAATCGGTTCGACGCCATTTACCACCTTTGACATCCGGTGGTATCAAGGGAAAGCATTCGGAGACGACTGGCCGACGCAGGTATAAGGATCCGGCGTCCATTAAGACGCCTACCACTGACCCCACATCATAGTGTCGATTGGATTTTTGCCGACCTCGGGCAAGCTGGAGTGATCTTCCGCAGGAGGTCATAGGTGACCTCACTGATTCGATGCCACGCCATGTTTCGGCTTGTATAGATGCCAGAGGTGGATTTACTACTTACTGATTTGTAACCTTTTCCATGACCTATCTTCTTAGAAAAAGGGTCTGTTCTTCTGAATTTGTAATCATTTGCTTATCTCCTCATACACTACATATATGTTAAGTTTCGTGATAATAGCTCGTTTCCATCTGGATGGATGGATGGATACATACATACTAACTAACTACCCTACAATAATGGACCGGACAGCAAGGTGTGGTGGTATAAGGGAAAGAATACATGCTTTAATAGGGAGATGGTCCTCCACGTGCTGCAATTATCCTAGCAACCCATCTGGGCATACTTTCAACAAGATTTTGATACACAGTATGGGTATTTGTGTCCATTCCTGCTGCAAGAATGTCGCCAGCTCAGCTGTAGATTTCGGACGTGGTTCCCTGGTCCGTTAGCGTCGCTCTAACTCGTCCCTTAAATCTTCTATGGGGTTTTGGTCGATTCAAACGTAAATTGAAAAAGCATGTTTTGAAATGTAAGATTCTCGAAGTTGTTAGCAGTGTATTCGATATATGGAAGAATATTGTTTGTGACAACAGACAAAAATCCGAACGCCCACTATAAAAGCTTGACTAGTCCACTAGGGTCCACTA
Organism: Dolomedes plantarius; assembly: GCA_907164885.2. NCBI lineage: Eukaryota > Metazoa > Arthropoda > Arachnida > Araneae > Dolomedidae > Dolomedes > Dolomedes plantarius. The sequence goes on along the minus strand of OU015492.1, from coordinate 183,400,485 downwards.
GGGACCAGGTTGACCACCACTGAACTACAGCTCTCCTCATGAATTAGCCAAAAAGGACTTGCAATGTTTCTCGGCAAATTTCCGTATAAAAATATTCATCATACAGGGTGTCCGAGAATTGTTGGACACTTTACAAAATTAAATTTTTAAAAAAACTATAAGTACGAACAGGGTATTTCAATGATGCCTGACTTACAAAAGTGCTCGATTTTCGTTTCCTATAATTTTATACCAAAAAATCTGATAGATGGCGCTACGTGTCAAGGACTTTGTCAAGAGATTCAGAAGAGCGCAGTAGACATGGCGACTGTACAGCAGAAATCAATGTGCGTTTTATAGATCGCAGAATTTAAATCTGTCATTAAAGTTAAAAGACGATATCGTTTGGAATATGGATGTCAACCTCCATCAACGAATGCGATTAAAAAATGGACGAAACAGTTGGATTGGTCGTGGTGGTCCAACTCAGTGGCCTCCTCGATCACCAGATTTAACCCCCTTAGATTTTTTCATGTGGGGTCGTGGCAGCCTTGTGGTACAGCGCGCTGGTTTTCGGTGCTGGGTGTGCTCAGATCGAATCCTGGCGAAGCGCCACTAAAACGCTTCCGTTTGTGCCGTCCCTTCATAGGGGGCAATGCTGGTCTGCCTATATGGCGACCCCATAATAAAATGGCCAGCAAAACTGCGGTGTATTATAGGTGAATGTCTTCGCGATAAGTGCCTCCGCATTAAAAAAAAATATTTTTTCATGTGGAGTTATGTCAAAGATATTGTTTACATGACTACGTGTCCTAATGTAGAGGAACTCAAGCAGCGAATCACAGCTGCTATGCATTCCATAACTCCTCATATGCTTTCAAATACTTGGAATGAAATCGAATATCGTTTAGATGTTGTACGAACCACCAAAGGATCCCATGTTGAAATCTATTATTTTTTTTTATGTATGCAATTAGTTAGCAATTACATTTTAATGCTACTGTGTTTAGAATGTTTAATTTTATTTTATAAAGTGTCCAGTTCTCGGGCACCGTATATTAGAAGAAAGGTAATTACAATATAGTTTTGGTCCTTATACTACGCTAAAAAACCGAAAACTGCATAACTATTTAAAATTTATTAAAATATTCAGGAATGGTTAATCTAAACTTATTTATATTCGTAATGCTGAGATATCCTCACTGTGTTCTAATTTAAAAAACTAATCAGCACTCTAATAAAACTTTCATTTTCTTTCATCACCAAATTCGTAAGTATTCCTTGAATCTGTATAATACATTTATGGAGAAGAACTGTTTCTTTTTTTACCGGAATTTATTTCCCTGCGTAACAGCTGGTCGACTTCTGCTGCGAAATATTAAATCTCGGCTGCTTCCCTTTGGTTTTATTAGCATCTGTGTATTTGTTCCACTAACGTTTCACAAAACTCATTACCATATTTTACCTTGCCGAGTTTTAGAACGGTTTCAAAAATCCAATATCCTCAGAGCGATGAGCCAGACAATATCGCAAAAGTAATCCAGAAACCAGAAATATTTGCATCAAATATTGGGAAATAGTGCTTGGATTTTCTAATTTATGCGACAGAAATTTCTGATGTTCGTTCATTTTAAAAATTGCCAAAAAGAATCCATTATGCAAATAACTACATTTCTGGTAGATGAAAATGAGTTTCTAACAAATGGGAGGGTAAAATTTTAAAGCATATATTCAGCACCAAACTTAATCTACATTACATGCATTTATTAAAAATGCACTGGGCCCAAGGTAGCCTAGCGGTAGCGCGTTAGGCTTCGGACTGAGGATGCTCGGTTAGAATCCCGAAGAACGTCATTTAATACCTTCCTGTCTAGGCGGTATATGGGCACGTTAAATCGGTAGACGAAAGTATTTCTATGAGGTCAGTGGGTGGGAAAAGAACGAGCCTCACTTTTTATCTGGAAGCACCATACAGGTGAGTTAACATTGCTCTCTTGGTGCCACCTGATTTTGAAAGAGCACCCCCAGGGGTGACAACTAGAGGGCTCGCACCTTCCCCCCACCCATTGACCTCATGAATGCCTTTCTGTTTTATGGATTTAACGTACCCTTATACGGCTCAAACACGAAGGTATTTAGTGGTATTCGTCGGGATTCGAACTGAACACCTCAGCCTTCAGCCCAACGCACTACCACCAGGCTACCTCGGGCCCATGCATTAATATATTAAATACGCATTTTTGACGAAATTTTATACCATGAATCCCAAGTTCGATAGCGAAAGAGGCTAAGTGTCCCGATTCCTTATTTATAAGCTCATTCGAGCAAGGCGGATGACAAAAAAGATGTATCTGGTTAAACAAGAGAAACTTTTTAAGTCACAACTTGTTTATTGTGAGTTATTAAAATGCGTTTCCGACTTTATAATATTTCAAGTAATGATACAAAAAAAATGAGGTCATCATATAAATTTTAGAGTTGCCGTAAATACTTCAGTTACTAAATTACGAGCTATGTTTTATGCCTGTATCAAAGTTGGAAATGCGTTTCAGTTACGCACTAAAACTTTAAAAAGATACACCGAAGTTTTAAACATTAAAATCCGTTCCGAAGTTTAGAGATTTCAGAAGCTATGATCACTTAGTACTTCTCATTTCATATGCGCTTTACTGTGGCGGGATATTATCCGGTCCCATTTCATGCTTCGTTATTAAGCGAGATGTTAAGATGAGTACTCGGAATCCAGCGCAGTTTGACACTTCCGTATATTAAATACAGAGTTCAGACTACATGGGCTTATTTTACATCAGATATCAAAAGAAATGTAGGATTATTTATGTAAAAATAGTGAGACCTGTATTGATTCTAAATAAATAATATGATTTGCGTTTGCTTGCAGTTTTTAAAGGTTATTAATGTCGTTTAATAAATAATTTTACAGTGGGATATGGGACCTTAGACTCGGAGCATTCGAAAACCTATGGAGAAAATTTTTCCAAAGATGGTCGACTTAGACTGAAAGATTTCTTTTGTCCCCCCAAAAAAAATTATTTCTCATTTAAAACACAATATACCCCATCTTTCCATGAATCATTCAAATTTTAAAATATTATTTGCATTTCTTTTAAAGAATAAAAAAGATTATACATATACATATACACATATACAAATACATATGACATCATTTCTGGTAGAAGCAGCTGGAAAAGAGTTCGTTACTGGACGCAGTAAACAGGCGAATTATTTAATATAGTTTTATTATCATTCATACGCAGTTCCCCATAGGGAGGTAGTAAGACCGAGTGACATAAGATATGTAGCAAACAATATCAGAAAAAAGGCCCGGCTCTCAGCCTTGTTCACATTTTTATATCGGGAAAATACAGAAGAGGTGATGCAAGGGTTATTCCCTATGACGTTATGTTACGTCACGGACTAGGGCGTGTACAATGATTCTTATCGGCTCAGTCTCCCTAGACAGGGCTTGTCTTAAGTCTGTAAGGATCTTTCTTTGTCTACAGGGGGAACGAAGAGATTAAGTACTGCAAACGTTATGAGCTATTACATCATCTTTAGAAATCGAATAAATTATATTTTACAGGAACATGGAGAAATTCAGATTATCCACATACGTACAAACAACCCCCCCCCCTTAATGACCGTAGTTACATAAGAGGTATGAAATTTCCCGTTCTAAAGAGGGAATTGGAAAATGGGCCCCGTAAGCTAAAGGTTACGCTACTATGTTGGCTTCGACATTCTTGACATGACCTGTGATTGGTGAGATATATCACGTGGTCAATGAATTGAGCTCTATGACTGGTTAAAATTTTGAACGCTGACGCTACGTTACGTTGCACTCCGTATTCAGTGTGAACAGGCATACTCGTATCGCCACAATTTTAAACAATCACAGACCTTAACAGTTTCGTGGCTAATTGTTTGGAGGTTTGTGATTGGTTGAAATTATGTTAATACGAGTAACCCTGCGCTACGAAACACTGACACAATGCGAACAAGGCCTAACAGCTCTGCTCAAACAGCATTATGATGGTGCTCTCACTTTAATAATTTATCAGGGACTCATTATCGGGGCCCGACTTTGACCCAATGGGGCCCTGGGCAAAGCAGACTTTGAGGGCCCCCTCCAAGAACAGATCCAAAGGGGGGCACTTGCTCCCCCCCCCAGGACCAGATTTCCACATGAACGTGTGGGACACTCACCCAGGCCCCCCATAAATTGGGACCAGAAATTCAAAAAATTTTCCACCAGCAAGTCAAAAATTTGAAAATAATAATAATAAGTGCTAATTAATAAATTTACTTTTTAATGTCAATAAATAAATTAAGGAAATTTTCTTTTGAAATTCAAAATAGATCACAGTCTGGAATTATTACACCCCCCCCCCCAAAAAAAAAAAGAAAAAATTAAACCAGAAACGCTTACGGATGTACACATATGCTTTCACTGTAGTAGGTGCCCTGTGCCCCACCCAGGATTTTTTTCTGCCCTCCTTTACTGTATTAACCAAAACCAAAGTCGATGTCAAGCCCATAGCCAGAATTTTTTTTCCGAAAATGATGGTAGAGGTTGCAAAGTGTAGACTGGAAGAGAGGCTTTTTTTAATTTAAAGACAGAAAGCAGAAGTAAAATTTCATTACACACAAATCATAAAGAAAATATTGGAAAGATCCAAATATTTTACTTTTTCCTCTTTTCACATCACATCACACCTTTTGTGTGTGTGTGTGTGTGTGTGTGTGTGTGTGTGTGTGTGTGTGTGTGTGTGTGTGGAGAGCAATACCTATAATCCCATACCCTCCATACGGACTTCATTTTGCAACTGAATTTGAAAAAACTTCTATAAACAAACTTTGGGAGCGATGATAACAATCAAGTGATCAGTATTTGAATCATTTTCAGCATTTATGTTGCTAAAAAAATAATCTAATATTGTTAAAATTAATGGAAATATCTTTAGTAAAAGTAGCAAATTAAAATCGAAACTTTTATAATTAGATAGGTCAAAATCTTTAACTGTTTCCATCATTATACTTCCAAACCATATTAATGTGGATATAAATTTGATAAAATTGTACTAATCAAAAAAAGAGAGAAATTATGGTCATTAAGACAGAAAATACGGAAACAGTTTTCAATTTGCATACATATAGGAAATTTTCTAAAATATGTTAACCTTAATACTAAATTAGGGGGCCCTATAATTTTGAGGGCTCTGGGCCACTTGCCCATGCAGAAATATAGGCCTAATTATCGTGACTATGTCATATCAGTGCCCACCATTACCAGGAATTGTAATGTTTATTTAGATTTTGAATACGAAAAAAAAATTCTTAATATTCTCAACAACCGAAATACTTCCCAAAAATCGCTCTACCAAAATAGATCTGAATTTCGAAACGGGAATATCTGCGCGATTGCTGCGTTAGGTATCTAAAAGTACGTCTTGAAAATAAATCCTCAAGAACATATCCTATACTTCAAGTGTACGCGAGAGAAGCAGGAATAAAAATCCCCCAAACAAAACGCCTTTCTTTAAGTGTTATGGATCGTAAGCCGTTGTACGTGTCACTTTGAACACAATCGCGAGTTTCAAATTTCATCCTTTTATATATTGAGGACAAATTCATTGTCTCGCCGTCTACCGAGCTGACATGGTGCAAAGAAAGCTTTTAATAAATGCGAAATTTCTATTTTCCTTTGCCTTTGAAAATAGCCGTTTATTTTTGAGAAATTTATTGCAACGCTGCATCATTCTTCGAAGTGTTAAACGTTGGTATTTCGTTCTTTTTTTTTTCCTTAAAGCAGTTCTGAAATATATTACGTTATTATGAATGATACGATGGAGGCACAGGGTTTTAAATCGTCGGAGGAAAATGTCCTGTACCAAATTTATGATCGCAACAGAATTTTATTAGAACATTTGCATTTGATCTTGTAAAATAATGCCCCTTTTTTTCCAAAAGATTCTTTACATCAACCAAATTTGCAAGAACTCTGCAACGTATTTATCGCATTTTCTAAGATATAGCAGTGGTTAAGAATTAACAAATTTAATAATATGAAAATTTATCATTGCAATACTCTTTAAACTTCCTAAACCGATATAAAAAAAAAAACATAAAAATGCTAAATACAATTTTATCTGTTAAATTGAAATTTGAGTACTATCATAGTAAAGGATTTATACGAAGAAATAAATAATCAAAATTTCACAATAAATTTCGAAACTAAACCATACTCTTTTTGTTTTGTTTTCTCTATAATCCACAACACATTTTACAGAATTAGAATCAATTCATTCACTCAGCATTAAACAGCCCCAGTTACGTGAAAAGCTATAAAGTGATACGTAAGTATATGCTTATCATATCCTGAAGGATAAATTTTCTAACATTTATATAGGGTGATTCACTCGAAAGAGGCCTCGAATATTCTGTAATAACTCACGCTAAGGATTAAGCAATCTGAACCAAATTATGCTACAACGAAAAAAAAATATATGCTACATACCTTGACGTATGTGTAATCGATTATATACCATGCGATGCTGCAAGTGATCTCTTTTCAGCCACACACGTTTCGACGTGACTCTTCATATTACTGAACATATTGGCAAGGATATCGGGGGAAATAGCAGCAATTTCACGTTGGATATTTTCCTTCAAATCTTCCACAGTGCGAGGCTTGTTCGATAGACTTTTTCCAGAGGAAGACTGATGGTGTTAGATCCGGCAACCCGTGGGGACTAAAACCCCTGTAAAATTACCCTGTTGCCGAAGATGGATTCAATTTCCACCATATTCTTATGCACCTTGCCGATGTGTGACACGTTGCTCCACCTTGCTGGAAGTAACCTTCCGTGAACCCGCGATCATCCAGTCGATTCAAGAACTGTACAAAAATGTCCAGGTACACATCGGTATTCAACGTGGTGTCAAAGAAAATAGGGCCTATGATGTACAACCTCACACCAACTTAATCGTGGAGGTGTTTGATGAGTGGCAAAGGAATTTTCAGTGGCTCATATACGAGTGTTTTGCGAGTTAACATAACCCGACTGTTGGCCTGGTTTAAACAATAAATAAGATATGGTAGATATTTTAAAAGCATTATCGCAGAATGTAGCAGTGGGCTGAAGCAGCCGCAAGTAAAAGAAGCATTCTTTCTTAAAAACAAAGCGTTGATTTATTTTCTCTTTAAAAGGTAAGCCACCACAAAAAAAATAAACTCGAAATAACATCGAGCATCGACAATAGCTTTCTGCCTAACATAATGCTCCCGACTGCCCCACGAAGCTAAGTAAATCGAGCACGTTATATACATTAAAAAAACCACGTGTTCATTTGGCTTATTTGCATAAACGTAATTACATATGCAGAAAACAGAAAAGGTTTACGCCAAATAAACTTCAATATAATTGTCATACAAAAATACACTTACAATAAATAACAAATATTACAAAAATATATAAACATCAAAAATAAGAAATATTAAATTTAAATATAGCAATTAGCGATAGCAACTAAATATCGCAATTTGCGATCGTAATGAAACCGTTACATTACGTCATTTCTGATGCTTATACCTCGTATGCTGTACGGTAAAAACAACATAACGTTTAATTTCCAAATTGGAAAGACGGAAAATGGGGTGTATCCCAACACCAACAAATGGAACCACGCCTCATCTGTGAGCCATGTGATGTGATGCGATGCGCCATCTACTGGGGAGTACATTGTATGTTGTTTCGTTCATATTGCTTCGTCCTAGCGCAGTGGTTCTCAAACTGTGCGCCCGGGCGCACTGATGCGCCCCAGACATTTTTCAGGTGCCCTCCGCAGTATTCCTAAAAAATCTATCCAGATATGAAAAGCAAATTTATTCTAAGTTACTATATTATACCATTTCCTTACGAACACTCGGCTTGTTTCGTTGCGACATTATTATGATAGTTATAAGTTACTTTTCTTGCAACTAGCTTCTGATCCGCAAATTTTTTACGCGTTTAAAACACGTAACAAACGTGGCTGGAACGGCATGTTAACACCTGCACTAGCTTTCATCACGTGGCAACTGAGAGTGTTGCATAACAGGCGTCGGTGAGTGGGCGTGTCGTGTCTTGTGAACTGCCGTCAAGAGTAAACGCATTGTGCCTTTTACAACTTTCAAAATAATTACCGTTGATATAATTGTCTTTGTTAAGAATAATTCACCCATAAAAATGGATAAGTTTCTTAAAAAGAAGCGTGACATTGATGAATGTAATCCTGAAAGTGATCAAACCTCAAATGTGGAAAGTTTTTCTAGTAAGAAAGCAAAATCGCGACCGACTCGTAAATACGATGAGAGTAAGTTATTGGTGTAACTGAAGTAGTTACAAGAGTTCTTTATGAAATAACCCAGATGGATACAGATCACACAAAATACTTTATTCACAACCTATCTGCTTGCTAGCTATATTGCAACTGCGAGAACACCACACATCGGCGAACACAACGCCCTCTATCGTATATTTTTAAATGAACTTGCTGTGCTGCCAACAATTATATAACACTTTACACACACTTAAAAAAGAAAAAAAAAGGAAAAAGGAAAACGTTCAGTCCTAATGTGACAATTGAAGGTTTAGACGACTGGGTGGTTTTCTCTTCCTTGAAGATTTCCTTCGGTCTGGTGTTGTGGAACCTGACTGTAAGGAGTCAGTCTCGACTGCAGCACACTGTCCAGGAACTGGTATCTTTTGTGGAGTAAGAACTGGAGAATTATCATCCTTAGATCCTGCAGGTATATCCAGTGCCGGTGTCAACTTGGGTGGTTCAACTGAAGGATTCACTCTAGGGATATCCACATCAAAACTGGATGGTACTTTATTTTGTGAAGTCGAATTGAACGAACCTTCACGATGACGCACTTGGTCCATGTGGCGTGTCCAAATGCCTAGTGTTGTTTCAATTTTGAACATTATGTTTCCCACTCTGTCACACACCACACCAGCCACCCACTTAGGACCACGTCTGAAGTTCCGTGGCCAAACAAAATCACCTATTTGGAATCTAGACGTGTTATCAGACTGTGGTGGTAGTTTCGCATGCTGTTCAAAGTCTTTCAGCAGATCCAACCGACAACGTAGGGGACGACCCAGCATGTTTGTTGCAGGAGAGATCCCTGTTGCTGCGAGTAGTGTACTACGATAGTGCAATAAAAATCTTGCCAACCTTTCAGAAAAGGAGCTTACAGTAATCTTCCGAAGAGCACTTTTTACAGTGCGTACTGCTCTTTCTGCAAGTCCATTGGAATTTGGATGATAAGGTGCAGTTCTTATATGCACAATGCCATTTTGTGCAAGAAATGACTGAAGCTCAGTACTAGAGAAGGCAGTACCATTGTCGCTCACCAGACTCTTTGGTAGACCAAAACGTGCAAACAAATTGCGGATTGCAATTATGGTAGTTGCTGAAGATGTGCTAGGGACAGGAATCACTGCTAGCCACTTTGAATATGAGTCAATCACAATCAACAACATGTGACCTTCCACAGGCCCAGCATGGTCTATATGGATACGTACCCATGGTTCTTTTGAAACAGGCCAAGAGATCTGTTTGGCTGGTGAAGTTGACGCATTTTCTTGGCAGGCAACACAATTCCGAACTTTCAACTCCAGCTCTCGGTCTATACCAGGCCACCATACATATGACCGAGCCACTGCTTTGATGGCAGAAATTCCTTGATAACCCATGTGCAGCTCGTCAAGGATGAATCTTCGAAACTTCTGAGGAATAAAGACACGGGAACTTCTGAATATGATCCCGTTCTCTACAGACAGTTCATACCTCGCAGGCCAAAACTGGCCTAGACCTTGCAATACTTCTTTTGGCCAACCCTTAGCAATGCACGACCGGAGACTAGATAGCAAACAACACTTTTTTTTTTATCTCAGCCTCAATAAGATGTTGAGTAACAGGACTGTCGTTTAAGTCCTGTAGCAGTAGTACTGAATCCGCTGGAGAAGGTGGATCTGTCATAGGAATAGTTAATGGCAAACGACTACATGCATCTGCATTGGCATGCAATGCACCCATTTCTTGAATCACCGACACACTATCCAGTTTAGGAATGTTCTGAACTGTTTCAAAAGCCGGCATCAGTCCTAATGGATAAATCCAGTTTCTACCCGCTAAGTTAACATGTCCTTGTTTCACTATGAACAAGGGTAAATAGTGAGTCTTTTTCTGGAACGTAACCTTGACATCCGTTACTCCCAGTATTGGAATAGCATGACTAGTGTAGGACTGTAACTTAATAGAAGTTTCTTTCAAGGGAGGCAACACTTCTCGAAATGTTTCGTAAGTCTCCAGTGGTATGAGTGTAAATGGGACACCTGAATCAACTCCGAAACAAATGTTCACACCTTGAACCACACACGTAACTTTAGCTGCAGGGGGTGCTTCACCAAAGTTTCTAAGATTAAACAGAGTATACGAAAGTCCCGTGCTTTGTTGACATTCTTGTGCACTTTTTATATCTCTAGAGGCATGTTTCGCTGGCGATTTGAACTTTTCGCATTTGCCAATCAACTGCACGCATTTGATTGGCAAATGCGTGCAAGATTTCCAATTTTTTCACAGGTGTGGCAAGTAGCTTTAATAAATTTGCAGTCGGCGGATTTGTAATTAGATTCCCCACAACGGTAACACTTTGCACCGGATTTCTTTTGAAAAGCATCTTGTTTTCCATGAGGTTGCTTATTTCTCTGTGTAGAGGATCTTTGCCGTATTTGGCGCACTTCCGACTGCTGCGATGACGATGCCGCGGCCCGTAAGTCGACAGCATTCCGCGCTGCAGCTTCCATCGCGACGGCGATTTCGGTAGCTCGGGCTAGCGTTAGATCAGGTTCAGACAGGAGTTTTCGCTGCATAGCTTCAACCTGGATACCGCAAACGATCCGATCCCGCAGCATCACATCCAACGTAGTGCCGTAGTTACAGTGCTTGGCGAGCCGACGTAACTCGGAAATGAACACAACCACTGTTTCTCCAGCTTGACGCACTCGACTATTGAATTTATATCGCTCGACAATCTCCGATGGTACCGGGTTGTAGTGCTGATTCAAAACATCTATTAACCCCTTAACGATCGCATAATTTTCAAGAAAACGGCAATTAAAGTGCCTATTTTTTCCGAAGGATTCCATTTATTTTTTTATCTGCCACATCTAGTTTTAAAAAATCATCCTCAATAACATTATAAATAGTCTGGTGCTGCCATCTGATATGTAAAATAAGAAATAAATCTTTTTCAGGATAAATGAAATAGATTGTTTTAATCTTTTTGGTGCGTTACTTTTAAACACTCCAGCCCGGAAATATCACGGGTACGGGAAATAGAAGGCGATACTCCACCCCGTGATTTTGACGGGAGCGAGAAGGAAGGGGTTAACTGTTCCAGTGTCTGCGATGTCGGCGTAACTGGTGAGAGCAAATTCCTTAGAAGGCTGTAGACCTCGCAACCAACGACAGTTAGGAAAACTGCACGTTTTTGAGCCGCATCCGTAATTTTGTTTGCAATGAAAAAAAGTTCTATGCGCTCAGCATAATGAGTCCATGACTCTACCGCAGAGTCAAAAACGCCGATTGTTCTGTACGAAGACATTGGAACGTGAGGCCGTTTAGGAAGATGAGGCTAGGCTTAGCGCCGCACAATCGAAAACGAAATCGAAATTTTTTTTTAAACTATAAGTTATTTTTAAAAAAAAGAGTTGAAATATATATCCATCTGGATCCCATCCTCGTCGCCATTGATGTAACTGAAATAGTTACAAGAGTTCTTTATGAAATAACCCAGATGGATACAGATCACACAAAATACTTTATTCACAACCTATCTGCTTGCTAGCTACATTGCAACTGCGAGAACACCACACATCGGCGAACACAACGCCCTCTATCGTATATTTTTAAATGCACTTGCTGTGCTGCCAACAATTATACAACAGTTATTTAAGACTTGGCTTTTCTTGGACCGTAAATGTTGATAATCCGCAGCCAGTATGTTTAGTTTGTGGACTAAAAATGTCAAATGAATCAAAGCTCCCTAATAAACTTGGTAAACATTTGAAAAGTAAACACTCTCATTTACAAGACAAACCCACAAGTTATTTTAAGAGAATGTCTGAACAGCAAAGAAAAGCAGGTGATTCTTTTAAAAGTTCAATGGCTGCTTCTGATAAAGCTCAAATTTCTTCTTACCAAGTCTCAGAACTGATCGCACAAAATATGAAAGTTCATACTTAGGATGAGTCACTTATTTTGCCAGCTTGCCAAAAGATTGCCAGTACGATGTTAGGAAATGAAGCAGCTATGAAAATAAACAAGATACCTCTGTCCAATGATACTGTTAACAGCCGTATTTTGGAAATGTCTTCTGATATTGAGAAAAATGTATGTGGTAATAAACTCCAGTGTTCTGATTTTCCTCTGCAAGTTGACGAGTCAACCGACATTACCAACAAGGCGCAACTCATAGCATTCATTCGTTCCATTAACGAAAATCAAATAACAAATCAGTTTCTTTTTTGCAAAGAATTAAGCCTGACTACAAAAGGTGAGGACATTTTTAACATCCTGAATAAGTACCTTGATAAATGGCAGTTATCGTGGAAATCGTGTGTAGGCATTTGCACAGATTGAAATCCTTCTATGATAGACTGCAACAAGGGTCTTGTATCTTTTATAAAGGAACAAAACGAAAATGTTATTGTAACTCATTGCTTCCTTCATAGAGAGGTCTTGATGTCAAGAACATTAGCAGAGGATTTAAGAGAGGTCTTAGATCAAGTTGTTAAAATGGTGAACTTTATTAAAACATGACCAGTTAAATCACGCCTATTTGAACAGATTTTCACCAATATGGATTCTCAACACAGACGGCTACTTTTACACACCGATGTGAGGTGGCTGTCAAGAGGCAAATTACTTACCCGTGTACACGAGTTACGACAAGAACTTATCACATTTTTTGAAGCAATGAAACAATCTCATTTTTGTAACTTCCTTCAATGTGAATTTTGGATTACAAAGTTACAATATTTGGCATCTATTTTTCAGCATCTCAATATTTTAAACTCTAGCATGCAAAGGAAAGAGGAAAATATCCTAACATCCACTGACAAAATAAAAGCGTTGCAGAGAAAGGTACAGATTTGGAAAAGAACAGCGATGGAAGGCAGTCTCGAAATGTTTCCATTGGTAAGTAATACTTGCAAAACTGAAATTCTGCCAATGATAGTTTAACATTCATCAACTTTAGAAGAAAATTTGATTTATTATTTTCCATCAATTAACACTGCGCAAAATGACTGGATTAGAAACCTTTTGTAGAAACTGCAATAGATTCTAATTTAACGCTAACAGAAAAGAACTGGCAACTGTCTCTGATCGTGGATTGATGATTAAATACAAAGAATTGTCTCTTGAAGCTTTTTGGATTTCTATGAAAAAAGAACATGTGTCGATATCTAAAAGAGTGCTGGCCATTTTATTGCAATTTTCCACAGCATATTTATGTGAACTGGGATTTTCAACCCTCGCTACAATTAAGTGTAAAAAAGAGTGGAACTCTTCAATGCGTTGATGAGGAAATGAGAGTTTGTTTCTCAAACGTAAGACCAAACATTGAAGAAATCACAAGGTCTCATCAAGCTCATGTTTCTCATTAACACAGGAATGAATAAACTTCATAGAGGTATGTTAAGTATGCTTTAATTAAATGCGTTTTTTTCTATACATTTAACTAAATTATAACATATTAGTCCTATTTTGTATACAGTGCGCCAGCAAGTATCTGTAGTATTGTAAGTGCGCTCAGACTGTATAAAAATTGAGAACCACTGTCCTAGCGTGACCCTCCCCCCCCCCCCCCCCACACACACACACCAAAGTAAAAGGAAAAAACACGAGAAAATACTCCATAATCTTTTCCTAGTAAAATTCTTTATTATTTATGTTGTGCCGTGTCTTCTGTCTCTATACTACAAACGAATCAGCCGTCACATAAGGTGGGAAAACCCGATAGCTCTCGGGAATCATGACCACTATGAACAAAGGTGAACGAAGTTTTGAACGGATCAATAGCTCCATGCAAACATGCCACTGATGCAATTTCGAAGTGTGACAAAGTGATATAACCTAGCATCTATAGCTCACTAAAAATATTTGCAATGCCTCTGATAATATCATACGTCTGTGAAAGGTAATTTTCTACCTTACACATTTTCAAATCCTATTTAAGATCTGCCATGACACAATCCCGATCGAGCGAGCTGGCTCTGCTATATATACACAGAGATTAATGAAACAACGACTAAGGTAATTCAAGAGATTTTTAAAAAGAAGAAAAGGTTGGATTTTATTCTATAAATAAAATTTTATAAACACCTAATGAATTTTATTGAATTTCGTTAGAAATATTTTTGTCCGTTCAACTAGGCTCCCCCAAAGATTAAATCCTGAATGCGCCACTTTTACAGAGTTTGCTCAAGAACCAAGACAAATTCCTAAACGTTTCCTTTAGATTAACAGAATGCCCGACCGGAACAGAGACGTATTCGTTTCTATTGCGTACCTTTTACGCTCATTTTATAGAAATCAATGAAACAGTCGCCAATTGGATGAATCGTGCCGTACGTGAGGGAAGCACTTTCCAAGGAAGACACCTCACTTGTACAATAAATATCAAGTTCATTTATCTATTTATTATCCATGCAATACGTTTCGCAAAAATCCACCCCGATTTTTTTTCTTTTTCATTGAAAATTACCCAAGTTTTAAACTTAATAAAAATACCCTCGTTGTTAAAAAATTGAATTGTTTATAGAAACCTGGTGTGATGGAATATTTTTAATATTTTCCAGAATTCAGTGTTCAAAAATCCATATAAATAATAAAAAAAATCATAAAGTCGGTTTTTTGGTCGCAGACGTGTGTAATGTAATCGTCCTATAGTCTTGAGGATTTGTTTTTATTTAAAAACCTCTATAATAGGTTTTAGGCCAATAGAATAAAAAATATGCATTTTTCCTTTTCTTTTTCAAGCAGGCGTGGGGGAAGGATTTTGTGTTCCGGATCCCCTTAATCTCTCTTTCAACCCTGAGTTTTAGTGATAGACAAGTAAAAAGCTATTATTTTTCCGAAGAAAATAAACTACAGAGGCTGTTCGCACATTTTTTAGATGATTTTGGTAAGCGGTAATAAAAAATCATTTGCTGCAAAAGAAATAATTGCAATTGTACTATGTTTTTAAAAGTCAAAATTATCGTCTGCGGCTTGAAAGTTTTGTTTTTATTCAAAATGGCGTTTTTAACAAAGCAGTGGTTCGAAGGCTACATTTATGCTCTTTCCGAAGAGAAATATGCATACTCCGTTATCCAAAAACGATGTGAGAGTCATGGTTTTGTGATATCTAAAGCGTCGATAGGTAATATCGTCAACAAGAAAGGAAAAAAACGTCAAATTGGAGCCTCAAGTGGGACAAAAATTCCAAACAAGTATCCAAGGAAAAAACGGACATCTTCGACTATTGCAAAGGTACGCTGTTTAATGTTAAAAGAAAATCGCCCTAGTCAAAGGACAGTTGCAAAATCATTAAAATGCTCGGTGTCCACTGTAAACAAAATGATAAACGTTGATTTAAATCTTAAGAAAGCGAAAAAACGCAATGTGCATCGTCTTCTTCCAAATCATATCGCTGAACGCAGGACACCCTGCAAAATTCTATATGAGAAACACTTATCCAAAGAAAAATGGAAAACAATTGTCACAATAGATGAATCATGGGTGTATTTAAATGATTGCAACAAAAAAAGAGCCATTTATTATCATAAAAGGGGAGAAAAAAATTTAAGTACATGGTTCAAAGAATCGAAAGAAAGTTTTTCTAAGGGATTCATGATTGTTGCTGGTTTTTCTTATAATGGCAAGTTAAAAATAAAGAGAGTGGAAAAAAATGTCAAGATTAACTCCAAATACTATCAGGAACATATTTTATCGCCAATTTTTCTGAATGAAATACCATCGCTTTACCCACAGTGCCATCAATCTGTGAGACTCCATCAGGACAAAGCTAGCAGTCACACATCAAAATCCACTGTAAATTTCCTAAAAGAAATGGAACAAAAAACTGGTATCAAGGCCATACCCTTCACTGATATCCCTACTAAATCTCCCGATGTATCACCTATGGATTTTTGTGCTTTCGGACTTTTAAAATCTGCATTATCCAAACGTCGTCCCAAAACCCTTACAGGACTCTGGAAAGCTGTTCAGGAGGAATGGGATAGAATACCTCTTCTGACACTTCAAAAGGCATTATTATCCTGGAAATTGAGGTGTCGAAAGATAGTTCAGAATAAGGGATGTCAAATAGAACATTTAAAACACAAGAATTTTATGTAATTTAGTTTTTTAAATACAATATACATCGTCTAAAAAATGTGTGAACAGCCTCTGTACGGCCCTTGGCTTGTATACATGTAAAACCACATACTTGTATACTTGTATACATGTAAAACTCACTCTTACCAGTCTATAATACTAGTTATCACACTGACATCAGTATGACTATTTTAAATCGCTTTAAATATTTTATTTATCCGAAAATTCCTTTTATTTATTACCATGTTTTTATTAACTCGCTTTCTTATTTGTTTGTGTGTTTGTGTGTTTGTCCAGTACAAATCTTGCAATCGATTTTTAACTAACTTCCCAACTAGCTAGACATTTGAAACATTTAGAATAGCTCAGAACACGATGACAATGCATTATTTTAATACTTTTAGCCGAAAATATCCGCAAGGTGGCGCTTCGATCGAATTCAATGCTTGCACTTTTGCGTAACGACGTTTGGCGATTTTAAAAACAGAATACATGTGAATTTAGTTTGTTTACAAAAATATTATGAGAAAAATTTTTTTAAAAATTATAAAAATTAAAGTTTATAAAGTCTGTGGATAGTGGAAATGACTAAAAAGTAATTAAAATTAAATAAAAGAAAGTGAAAAAGAATAATTAAGCGAAGGTTTGTGCAATTAAGAGAGAACTGTCAAGTTTATATGATTCAACAGAAAATTTAAAATCATGGTATATAAAAAGTTCTTTTTATCTTGTAATTATACTCATCTGCTGTCGCCAAACGAGAATGCAGCGAGCGAGAGTAAAGCCTCTTTCAGATGAGGCGGTTAGTTGATTCAACTAGTTGAACGGGCGGCTGTCAAGGTCACGTTAGCGTCACTTGTGCCTGCTGGCAAACCGCTTAGGAGGAGGAGTTGACTGCGTGTGAAGGGGTTCAGGCGATTCCCCATCATCTGTTTTATGGCTACACTCCTTAACAGCTGCCCGTTCAACTAGTTGAATCAACTAACCGCCTCGTCTGAAAGAGGCCCAAGGGCCTGTTCACATAGAGTCCGTTGCGTTGCGTTGCGTTAAGGAAAAGATGACGTTGAAACGAAAATAAACCAATCATATGCCTCCAAACGATTAGCAATGAAATTTTCAACGCCTATGATTGGTTTATTTTCGTCTCAACGCCATCTTTTCCTTAACGCAACGCAACGGACTCCTATGTGAACAGGCCCTAAGTTTCGAGACGCCAAAATGGGCAGACGACCCTACAGCGAGTGAGGGAGAGAGAGCCAGTAGACACCTTGATGAGCAGACGTGCTCTGGCAGACGTGCGATAGGTTTCATTCATTGCTAATATTACAAGTGTTATATGTATGTTCGTTCGTGTAGTAATAAATGTTGTGATGTCAAAAAGAAAGTGAACTTATTGAAAAGAGTCAGAGTCAATTTATGGAACTGTTTACCACCCCCTTTGCCTTCCCTGACGAAAGT
The DNA here is from genome assembly GCA_907164885.2 of Dolomedes plantarius. Lineage (NCBI taxonomy): Eukaryota > Metazoa > Arthropoda > Arachnida > Araneae > Dolomedidae > Dolomedes > Dolomedes plantarius. The sequence continues at coordinate 183,382,596 of OU015492.1, read as the reverse complement.
TTTTAACGCATCTAAGCCAGGCCTGCACAACTCGAAATGTGATGAGAGCCATATTGCTTTCATGGAAAGCTGCTGCGGGCCGCAAGAAAATAGACTAGATGGGAAAGCAAAAAATATTTTATCGAACAAAAAATAAATTACCGATTGCTTTAAAAATTAAATAAATATAAATATTCGCTACTTAAATATTCCTTTTATATTGATATAAATTTAAAATTATTCCGCATTTTTTTAGATACAGTAAAGCCCCGATTGTCCGCGAGCGGATTATCCGCTGTGCCGATTATCCGCGAGTGCGAGTGCCGCGAAAAAAAGAAATTTGAATTTCAAACCTAAAAAGAAAAAACAATTTTAATTTTTAATCCAAGCCAACTTATAAGAGAAATACAATAGACCCTGTACGGAGGTGTACGATGTTTAAGAAAATAAGCACAGGGTCTGTAAATAATATAACATAAATTTAATAGCGAGGAATTGTTTGCCATAGTAAATTCCGCTTGTTGCAGGAGCTCCGTGCTAGACCGATGCAAAGTTCGGTCTGCATTCTTGCCGCTAAAGGGCGTACATAGACAAATGGGTGGAGACGTTACAACAAACATTACGTAACAGACCCTGCAGTCCGAACGTCGAAAATGAACGTCGAAGGTGAGAATGTCGACGAAGAGAACATAGAAGAGTGGCATGCGACGCAAGTGAGTCGGGGTTTGAACGACTGACTGACATAGAGATAACGAACAAAGCAATGGGAGTGAACGAGAATGGAGAACAAAATAAAACTGAAGACGAGGCGCCTACGCGGATGACACACGAAACTGCTTTGCAGCACGTAGACGGATTGCTTCAATATTTAGAGTAACAAGACAACGATGCACATCTGTCAGAAAAAATCATGTTAAGGAAAGTACAATTTAGAATAAAGAAAAGGGGTTTTCAAAGCAAGAAGCAAAAACGAGTGACTGATTTTTTTAAAAAGGTGTAACTGAACACTTTTTGTACATACAGTATGTATGTATTGTTTTTTGTTTACCGTTCTTTATATTAGTGATTTAGACATAGAGCAAATGTGTCTGCTGTACTGTACATATGTAAGTATTTTAAAAGTTTTATTATGTTTTTGTACAATAAAACATAGTTTTTATGTTGAAATATTTTTTTTTGTGTTTGCAACTCATTTTTAGACATTTTCGGGTTATCCGCGATTTTTGTTATCCGCGGTGCCCTTGACACCCAATTCCGCGGATAATCGGGGCTCTACTGTATATAAAATAACGCTTCTTCACAAAAGGCATCACGGGCCAAAGAGTGAGTGCCGGCGGGCCGTATATGTTGTGCAGCCTAATCTACGCTCATTCCGCTAGATAAGCAACATTCCTCTTTAGACAGCTCGCAATCTACGGTCAACAAGCTATTTCTATTTTTAAACAACGTTAATACTTTTGACAGATAAATATCTACATGCAGTGCTAAATCAACATAAAAATTCACTTCTCCAAGAGAAAAAAAAAAGGGAAAAAAATATTATAAAACTGATTCTGAGAGCATGCTCTCTCTAGAATGTGATTCAAAAGATCAGAATATCTCCTCGGTGATGGTCTGTTTGCCTGAAAGCATCTGACAAGTATATTTGACGCCCCTAATCTGCCTCGACAGTGAGAAATCTGGTCAGTTACCTTTAAATCTCTGGGACTGAGAAATCGGAAACAGAAGAAAGTCACGTTTCTTGTTGCACGTGTTGTCGGCAATTATTGTACCTGTCAAAACGCGCTGAAAAGAAAAGTATCCCGTCATTTTTGAAAAATGTCATATCTAGTTAGTACATATCAACGGCATTCATACTGCAATCATGACCATATATGTTTGCTATACCATCAAAGTTTTTATTAATCTTTCATTTGATGAGGCATTTTTATTTTACAAGGGATAAGAATTTAAGCTTAAGCAATCTAAAAATAGAGATGAACAGAATTTATTTATATATAAAGTGTTATACTTCCTCATGTTTCATAGGAAGTATAACACTTTATATATAATGTCCTCATATCGCGAAACATGTAATATCTCATGTTTCGCGATAAATATACCGATTTCTCATTATCAAGAATTAATATTGCTCATGAACTGTAGAATTTCATTGTATACTAACCACACAACGGATTTGGTTACTCAGTTAATGTAGGTTATGAAGAATTCATACAATATGCAGAAATGGCCTATATTTTGCTACTTTGACGAAAAATTAATCCATTTATGCTATTCTTTATTCAAGATTCGGAATAATTACTCGTTCTTTTCAGCAGTACCTTCTCGGTGTTAAATAAAAATGCTTTAGATGACATCATGTCTAGTTGATTTGCCAATATTTCAAAATTCTTAAACATTTTCTTCTCTTTTTCTTTGGCTTAATGCCCCGCAGAAGTCAGTGACATCGCAGAGTTGTTGACTTTTACTAAACTTAATTATTCGGGAAACAAAAGACTTTTCTTTCAATCGACTAATGGCACATTTAAATTAGAATCCTTATCATCTGGCGAAAAACTTACAGAGAAACATTATAAATAGTAGCGAACACACGAACACGGCAATAAAGTAAGGACATTTGGCTAAGGTCCTGTTCACATAGGAGTCCGGTAGGAGAAGCGTTAAAGTATTGAAATTAATTTAACCAATGACAAACCTCCAAACGATTAGCAGCGAAATTTTTAACGCCTATGATGGGTTTATTTCCGTCTCAGCGCCATCTTTCATTTTACGTTTCCGCTACCGGACTCCTATGTGAACAGTCCCTATCAGTTGATTTATTTATTTTACAACATTAAATATTGTTTTAAGTTATTGATGAATAAAAACTAAGGTGAGAATTTTTTTTAATGTTTCATTGGAGATCAGTTTCAATAGGATCGAGAGAGAATGGAAAAGAAAATGCAAAAATTTACTTTTAGAGCCTTTTCATATAGGAGTCCGGATGCAGAAGCGTAAAAGGAAAGATGGCGCTGAGACGGAATAAACCAATCATAGGCGTTAAAAATTTCGTTGTTAATCGTTTGGAGATTTGTCATTGGTTAAATATATTTCAATACTTTAAGCTTCCCCTACCGGACTCCTATGAGAACAGGCCCTTAAACTACGAACCCAAGGAGCTGTCTGTGAAGTTAGCAGTGATTTTAGAAAAAAAATGGTTTCACAGTTTTAAAACGACCGCAAATTTAACAATTTTATGAAATTTGAAACAAAAAAATTGGGGGGGGGGGGGGGTACAAACTTTTTGATCAGATTCTAAAAATTCTTGTATTTCTTCCGTTTCCCGGCCTTTCGAGTTCGAAATTATCCTTGATCTGCTTAAAAATTCGTAATTACAGTGGACGCTCGTTAATTCGAACTCGGTTAAATCGAAATTTCGGTTAATTCGAACTATTCCAAAGGCCCCCAAAAATTTGTATTGGAATTAATGTTAAAAATATCTCATTAATTCGAACTAAATTTTTATCACTTCGGTTAATTCGAACTAAAAATTTGACAAAAAAATTTCTTTTTCCTCGTTTAACGGAGAAAATACACGCTGTATTTATTATTTTGTGTGTCAAAATCATCTATCTGTATTTCCTTTCTGTGTAAAGAGGCACGTGCCTGCATTCCTAAATTATTGCATTTCCGCTAAAAGTCAGGGACATCAGTGCTTAACGGACAAAGCGATTTTCCGTTATTTGTATCGATTTTCTTAGAATTTCAGAAAAACCAGTCTTTACTACAGATTCTAGGGAGCTGCGGCAGTTATGCCTGCAGTGCAGACAAGTTAATGCGATCTAGTTTTTCTTCCTGGTTTGGTTTAGAGCGTTACGGTCAACTTTTTGCTACACGAGGGCTAATTAGACCGGGACCTACAGTTTAAAGCCGATTCCGAACGGCTACAAGCATCCATGCCAACAGTGGGACTCGAACCCACAGGATCTGAACCGAATGCCAGCGCCCTAGCCATTCGGCAATCACCTGGCAAGTTTTTCTTTCTCAGTGTGTGGTGTGAACGTGTAAAAATTCAGGATGTCTACAAATAAAGTACAAAACCCTAACTTTGGAGACAAAGGTAGAAATTTTAAAGGAAGTAGAGAATGGCGAATGCAAAACAAAGTTAGCAGCTGACTAAGGAATTTAAAAAAAAATACCTTGTCAACTTATTTGAAAAACAAGGAGTCAATTTTAGATTCATGGGGAAAATCAAAATTTGATAGAGGAAGGAAACGCGTCCCAAGAAGATCTAGAAAACGCTCTACTGCTATGGTTCCAGGATGTTAGATCTCGAAATTTTTCGATAAATGGACATCTAGTGCAGATCCAAGGTGATGAATTGGGAAATCAAATGGGTATTGAAGATTTTAAATGCAGTGATGGATGGCTTTCTCGATTTAAGTCAAGGCAAAATATTTCTTATCAAACTGTATGTGGCCAAAGATCTGGTGTACACGAAGACGTATGCACTAATTTCGGTACGAAACTGCCAGGGCTTTTCTCTACTTACCTGCCGAAAGATATTTTTTTAATACAGACGAAACTGCATTTTTTTTATAAACTCTTGCCAAACAAGACATTACATTCTAAAGTGGATGCTTGCGTAGGAGGTAAAAGCAGTAAAGAGGGGATTACAGCTTTAGTTTGTGCTAATATGGATGGGAGCGAAAAGCTTATATTATTAGTGATTGAAAAGTCCAAGAATCCACGAAATCTTAAAGGAATTAAAACACTGCCGGTTGATTATGTATCCAATACAAAAGCATGGATGACACAAGACATCTTCAGTAACTGGTTAAAAATCAATCGATAAGCAGTTTTTGAGGCAAAAGCGTAAAATTCTCTTATTTGTGGATAACGCAACCTGCCACAATAATCTTCCAGAGCTGAGTTCCATACAGGTTGAATATCTGCCGCCAAACACAACTGCGAAGCTACAACCAATAGATCAAGGAATCATCCAGAATCTTAAAACAAATTATCGTAAGAGACTCATAAAACAAATCATTTTTTTCTTTAGATTGTGGTGAAAATTACGATATTACTCTGCTGACAGCTATAAATGATCTATACGCCGCATGGGATGATGTTAAATTAAGCACAATTAGTAATTGCTTTCGTGATACTGAATTCATTCACGCCGAAGAGAACAATCTTATCGAAGAATGTGACGATATTAATACAGATTTTCCTGAATTCAAAAAACTTAACTGTGATAACGTTACTCTTTCTGATTATGTAAGGGTAGATGAAGACGTGGAAGTCTGTGGAAAACTGAGCGACGATGACATAAAAAATACTATTCGAGAACATGGAATAGAACAGACCTTATCGAAATCTGAAGTGGATGCAGAGACTGTTAAGCGTCCTAATGAACAAGTTATAATGGACTATATTAAAACTATGAAAGCATTTATTCTGATGGAACCTTCGTCTGGTTTTGCTTGGTTTGGAGCGCTACGGTCAATTTTTGCTACACGAGGGTTAATTAGAGTGGGACCTGCTGCTGAAAGCCGATTCCGAATGGCTACAAACATCCGGACTCGAACCCACAGACTCTGGTACCGAAGGCCAGCGCCCTAGCCATTCGGCCATCGCCCGGCGGAACCTACCTCTGAAAATGTATTGAAATGTTTACTTCAAATCGAGAAGCTGGCTGAACAATGTAGGCATCATAAACAAAACCAAACATTCTTTTACATTTTTTCCCAAAAGTGTAATTTATATTTTTAATTAAAGTTTACTTTCTACTGCATATCTTCTGCTTCATTTTATGATTAAGGTAAGCCTGTATTGCTTTTTAATATGTTTAATTTTAGTAACATAGTATAATATATTTTCTGGGGTTATACATACAAGGAAATTTTTCTTCTTCAGTGATACACTTTTAAAGTTATATATTTTCTCTTAACATCGGATAATTCGAACTTTTTTCTGAGAACCTTTGAGTTCGAATTAACGAGCGTCCACTGTATTTTGTATGACACGTAGTCGCAGCTTCACAGGCATTTCGCTGCGACATCTAGTAAAGTAAATGCAAGTTCAAAATTCTCATTCATTCTTAAGATTTCAAAGGATTTTGTATTTACTTTTATGTTAAATTTGTTATTGTTATCAAGTTGATTTGTAACTTTTTAATATTAAAATCATTTATCACATATATTGTTTATATATTACTGATATATTATAGTTTGTTTATTTGAAAACGTAAACCCATATTTGCCTCTTGGTGTAGTGTGTTAAGTGTTGGTTGGCAGAGAAAATCCCTGTCCCTGACGATTTTTTTGTTTTTGACAAGTGGTCCCTAATCAACAAAAGGTTAAGAACCACTGCTATAGAGTAAAATTTCAAAGATGGAATCAAAACCTTAAAACTTCTGCTAATTATACTGAAACTATGTTCATATGTAAATAACTAATTGATGTGAGAGAAAAAACATGTTGTACCTAAACAATGTGAAAATGTGAATTCAACAAAATAGATCCTCTGATAGTGCAAGCTATTAACAATATTTATTAATTACAATATATTTTATGGCATATGACACACAAAACAAAAAGAAACATTTAGAGTTGAGATTTGTATTTATTACAGTATATAACAACTAGGAAGTAAAACATTCTTTCAATTCTTAGAACAATCTATGAACACTATACACATACTTTTATGAAAATTCATTTTTTAAAAAAAAACAATTCAACATAGAACATATAATATTTTCTTGTACAAACAGATCAAAGTATTATCACATTTGTTTCTGATGCTATTTTTCCAAAAAAGAATTTAAGATAAAATCACAGACATTTTTGCAATGCAAGATGTTATGCATTCTGTATATACTCGCACCGTTAAAGTGAATTTCCAAACTCTACATCCTTTCCATTTCTCAAGTGGTATAGTGAAAGTTAATCAAGCTAAAAAATATATATCAGGTGCTTCGGTAATTTTAAATTATAATTACAGTGCTGTATAAGTATGTAGAAATAAACAGCTAATATATCATGCAAAAATCTATATAAAGACAATTTCTACAAAGCATGCAGGTGAATTACAACACAGATTTTGTTGTACTCTATACAATTAAATCACATGAATATCTAAGCTTCACAAAATAATATATGTTAAAACATGTTCAGTGCATACACAACACAGTTGGTGGCAAAATAAATTGTAAAGATTTTTCAATTAAAAAATAAAAACCATGAAATAAGACAATCACAAACACTTATTCTGCCAACACTCACACTATGTTGTATAGTTGTACAGAAAGTTACACACCAGAATTGTAAGAAAAGTCTCTTGCAGGGACTTTTCTGAAATTAATAAACCCTTGAATCTCGCCACTGACTTAGTTGAAAGAAGTTACTTCAAATACAATATTCTACAAATAAATAAAATATACCACATACATTCTGGTATTTATTATACAATGACTATCAGTTTCAAAATCTTAAGGAAAAAATGCATAGTGCAAGTGCATGATCATATATCAGATACGAAAAATTTTGTATATAGTAACAAATTTATGCTCCTGGAGGTCTAAATTTATTTAAGTAACTCCATGACTGTAAAAATAAAGGTAAATTAAAACACAGTTTTTCACAAACATATTAAACTGCAAGAATTATTAAAGTTCCAATTCAGAACACTTAAAATCTAGCAATATTCCACAACATATAGAAACATTTGAATTGAAAATTAGAAATAATTTGAAGATAAGAAAAAAGTATTTAATAACCAATTAACGAAATCTAAAAACAAACAAAACTGGCCTTTTTAAGCTTAATAGTTTAAATTTGGCACATTTCCTTCAAATTCCTTCTTGTGAAACAAAGCATGTATGTAAGGAATTATCCATTAAAATGAAATGCAATAAAAAAAACCAGTTTAAACAATGCCTAATATTAAAAAGAAAAAAAACACTGGCTACCATTGAAACTAACAAAAAGTAAATCCTTTACTCACATTGAAAAACAAGTATTTCTTACCTTTTAAAGGAAGTAAAATTAATTCTATTCTTACATCTAGAAATGTTCACAAAATATTTTCTAGTAAAAATCACTTCACACATTCTTAAAATTTGCTCTGTCAGCAAATTTATTTTCATACACCCAAAATGACTCTCAAAATGATTTTAAAAATAAATACTCAGTTTTATTTACGAAAAAATAAATCACCATGTTTGTTCTAGTCAGAGAAATGCAGTTTAACTAGTAAAACACTATACATGTTACATAACATTAAACACATATTTGAAAAAAAAAAGGTTTTGAAACTTTAATCATCCCAAAGAAATATCCTGAGTTTAAAAATAATTAAAAGTTTGAATACTTCAGATATTTCTGACAGTTTAAAACTAGAGACAGCAATCATTATCTATGCCATAAAATAAATGGAATGGACAAAAGATAAAGATTTTGTTGCTTTTAAAAATTTTTTCAACAGGAAAATAAAATGAAGTAAATATACAGTACATGAACTAAATAATAATATAAGCTACAGATAGATTTGCATTTCTATAAACACTTAAAAATAAATGTCATCAGCAAAGATAAATGGGCCTTACTTTTGGCATCTTTATAAAATATAAGTTTGATAGCTCTTGGTATAAATGTTTATGTAGAAAAAGAAAAGTTATCTATTGCTGATAATAGGAACATGTAGCTTCTTAATACCTACAACCAGAAATATGATTGGTACCTAGTATCAAAATAACGTATACATTTCTTCATCAGGCAATTTGCAAACAATCACATTTGTGAATTGTCAAGACATTCAACCTAATGCTCCTTAGCCTGATGAAGAACTAATTAAATAAATTAGTTCAAAACCAGTTGCCCCTCTTATTCCTTACTGTGGTATTTGAGTTATTGCATGTTCCTATTATGCATTTCATTCAAGTTTCAGCTACACTAAAAAAGTTAAGATATTTTTACACTTCAAAAAAAAATTTCAAATTTAAATCCTTTTCAAAGGCTTGTGATAACAAAAGTTTAAAAACAGACTACATGAAAATCCTGACCTGCATTGAGGATGACCAAGGTTAAAAAAAAAACTTGTATTCTTTTTTACATGTACATTTAAGAGTATTTAGAGCATTAATAACTCTTTTAATTGTAAAATTCATATCAGGGATAATTCAAAAGTAATACATAATCCCATAGCTCATGTGCAGTAAATGCTAGAACTTATCACATTGAGTAAGAGTAATTTATACCAATTATAAATGGCTGAATAGTCATGATTAATAAACACAATAAGATGCTTTGACGATGATCTCAGCTTATCTAGATGATTATTTATCTCTATTAATCTTAAGATAAGGTGAAATTTTTCCATACAACAAATACTGCAAATTTTACTCAAAAAGTTCTTATCCTAAACCTAAAGATAAAATGCAATTTAGTCGCAGTATGCGATAAAGGAGGTGGGAAAAATCAACTAACAACTTTCAACAGAAAATGATGCATGAAAAATCTATGTTTAATACGTGACACTGGAATGGAAAAAGAAATAAGTACTCTCCCCCTCTATAAAAACAAATTACTTCTACATTTGGAAAAAAAGGAGGATATATAATTTTAAATTTCACTAAGAAAACAAAAAACTGTTTTACTATCAATTATAAACAAAAGAATTTTTAGACGAATTGAGAAAATATTAATTAAAATTCATGAAAATTCATTATTTTGATTAGTGAATGCAATTTTTGAGGGCAATAACTTGAAACAATACAATTTTTACAAGAGTAAATCATTAGATTTAAATAGTGTAGAAAGTTGAAACAATTTTTAATTTTCCAAACAGAAATTTTTACTTATCTGAATTTTGAATAAGATAAATAAAATACTTGAGAACTGTCATGAGAAATACATTTGAGCTGGAGCAGCAGTAGGAATCATTGAATTATATTTTTTAAAAATGTTCCTGTGTGTTGTCTTGGGCATACTTTTAACCCTTGCTATGAGTAAAATGCAGATTTATATTGAAAAGAGGTGGTTTAAAAAAAAAAGATTTTTTTTTACCACAAATATTTTTAAAATTCACCCAAATTTTCTCTTGAGAAATAGCTCACATTCTTTTATAAGTATCCAAGCATATCCATCCATTTGTTTGCTTAAATTGTAATTATTGATGAGAGATCAATTGCTATCACAATTAAGATAAAAATATCTAAAATCAAAATTCAGGAAATGAATTTTAGAGTAATAAAAGGAATAATTTCCAGTTAAAATTTTTTAAAAAAAGCATTGTCTTAGAGTAAAATGAGAAAATAATGCAGAATATTCATCTTTTACTCTGTATTTTAGAAGTAGCTTTCTAATTCCTCCTATATATAATACCATAATATTAGTTCTGTAAAAAGTTAAAATTATTTGTGTATAAAACCAAGCTATTAAAAAAGATGAATACATTGCTGTACAATAATTTTTTTTTTTTTTTTGGCCAAAAGTCCACAATAGATATCAGACAGTAAAAGTAGCAAATATACATTAACAAATTATGTGAAATGATGGTAATTAAAAGCAAAATGCTTAATTTATCTTTTTTTTTTTAAATATAAAATACAATTTCATTGACAAGAAGTGACTGGTAACATTTTTTTTTTTTTAATAGAATGCAGGTATACCAAAATTCTCTAAAGTACAAAAGACAGCTTAACATGAAGGTTTGCCTTTTAAAAGGCTACAATAGAAAATTTGTTAAAAATAATACATAACACTAAAACTTTTTTACAATTAGTTAAATAAATGTGATAAATTATTCAAGTAAGTACTAAAATTAAACTGACAAATAACTTATTATGTAGGTATGATCTCATTAAATCATTAAAGAAATTATAAATATTATGTAACTGCACCTGATTAGTTTGACTAACTTGATTAGTTTAATCAATTCAATAAACTATCAAAATAACAAGTGATAATATGATTATAAATTCTTGGTAGTTTTAATATGGATAGTACTCATAAACTATAGTTTTGCTCAATATTCAAATACATAATTTTCAATATTAAAGGGTAACACAAAAACATAGATAAATATATAATTATATTACATTAAATCAGAAAATATTTTTATATTCCCATTTGATACAATTTCAAAAAATAACAATGTTAAATAAATATGAAATTTGGAGAGTTTTGCTTTCTCCTGCGAAAAACAAAGTATAATAAAACCTTTAAAAATAATATACTCAATATAATCAACAATTTTATATAATTCTATTTAAAAATTATGGGGGGTCAGAATTTTTGTACCAAGTTTTTGTACATCAAGACCATATATAACATTGTGTTTAAACAATATATATAAATAAGCATGCAGCAATAAATAAGAACATTTTATGCATCATTGTTTATTTTTATTGTTAACATGCAGAATACAAAATGTCTGGAGAAAATACATAGCACAGCCACTTAAAATGGCAGTTAGGAAATTTTGAGTGCCAATCTGAGTATTCAATGCACATCATATCAATTTTTATCATGAAAATTAATCTGTCTTTGATGTTAAACAAAAAATGTATCACTGCTGAACAGTTGTCAATCAATTAATGATACCATCTTTAGAACATATGTTGGTAACAAGTATTGGGACTTGTAAGACAGCTGCACCAAAAGAAGTCACTGAAAACCCATTATGAATAATAATAAGGATCAACTATAACTTAAGCAATTAGTCAAAGCAAAGAAAGGAAGGAAATAGTAAACAACACATCAGATAACATTAATTAATATGCATGTAATACATTAAGTTTCTACTTGCAGAATGCAAACAGAGCCTAGCTGAACAGGTTTAGACAGTCATCATATAACTCTTAAAGACTACTGCTCACAGGTATAACCATTAAAAATTAGTAAAATTACAACAACATGGGACTGTAAAACAGTCAAAACAATTGTTTGAAGTGATAGAAATCAGTTAACCTATTTGTGATTGAAGTCTTTTCTGGAGTACATGATGAAAAGCTTAAGGCTTTGCAACATATATTGCATTGATTGTTCTTCAAGCTAGTTGTATGTAGACAAAAAGAAAAAAAAATGGTAGGCTCTTTTGGGATCTATACATTGGGTGAAAAGTAGTAATTGAAGGAAACAGAAATCAAGCAAAAGCACCTGTGCCTCCTGATTCAAAACTGTTCAACCACCAATCAAGGGCGTTTTCAGATAATAATGGTAGCATTTCATGTCAATAATGACCCCACTTATCAGCACAGATATGCCTTTACTAGGTTTCAAACTAATCAGCAACTCTTTAAATGGACTGACTGAACCAGGAATCCTTATTTTAATTCTACAGAAATGAACTAGATAAAATAACAGAGGGCCAGAGATTGTGTTTCATCAAGCATTGCTGAATCAACTAATGCATTACTTGAAGTGTCGTTAGATTTTGATATAGATGTGTGTCAAGAGCTTACTACTGTTAAGAAATTTAGATGTAAGGCTATTATTAAGGCTTCATATGATGCATTTTCATGACAGAGTGCCAAATCAAAAGGCCAGGCAATGTATTAAGCTCATCAATTACACCTTTTGGGGGAAAAAATCAAAAGAGGGGAAATAAACCAAATTAATGAATTCCTCTCCTCTTGGGAGGAAAAATAATTTATATAGATACACAAACAGCTATTTCAACAAAGACATCTTACTTTTAAAAGAATATAACATTGTAAAATAAAAAGTACAAAATAAATGTACATCTTCTAAAAGATATTTAAAATGTACTACAGAAATGTTCACTAAATTTGGATTTACTAAAAAATAATTCAGGCGAAAGAACATCTCTACCTATAATTTTGCACTGAATTATAATTGCCTCATATAAAAATTTTGTTAACTTCAAACTATCATAATTTTGATATTCTCATGGTTTTGCTTTAAAACTTTTCCACTTTGAACATGGATGAAATTTTGAATGTTTACTTCCTTTTACAAACTACATAAAGATTAAATGTAAAAATAAAACATCACCGGTTTATAAATTATAATGTGCATATCAAAGTAACAAAATCAACTATATAAAATGTGTTATTAATAATAAGAAACACTCTTTGTCCAAAATTTTCCCCTTCAATAAAGCTAAGAAATATAAGACAGAAACTTGTACTGACAGAAAACTTGTACATCATGCATGTGATTAAAGATATATAATTAACATATAAGGATAGGTTTTCAAACAAAAGTCACTCTATGGGCTTTCAATAATATTTTTTTTTTTTTTAACTGGCTGTGAATTATTTCAAATGCACTTAATATACATGTATTGATTTAGAGTATATCAATATTAAAAATGTGTAACAGAGCAACTAAAACTAAAGTCATTAAAATTTCAGTTTCACAACTCAACAAAACCAGATTTACTTTAAAATTCCCAACAAAATGTAAACAGAAAATATAGGAAGAAATGAAGGCAGAAATATTAATGTGTACATATTGAATGATATTTGGCCCTGTATTTTAGAAACTAATATATGCATATAATATACCCATGCTGTGTGAACATGTAATTTATTATACACTGTATATGCTTCCAATACAAACACATTCTTGGGAATAGAAATGTGTTTGGTGATAAATTTATGAAGTCAATAGACATAATTTTATAAGCACTTTTCGAACATAAAAGTATTATGTACAAGGCCTACTGTGTAAATGCTGTGCACAAGTATGCTTAAAACATACTACTGAGTGTTTGATTTTATTACTGATTTTTTTTTCTTAAATTCAAATTAACATTTACATTCCCAAATATCAATAAAATGTTTATACTTATAAATGTATGTGCTCGTGTTCAAGTGTGTAGCAGTGAGAGTCTGAGTTGCAAACAAATGCAAACTAGCTGATTTAAAACATACAATGCCCAAAAAAGTATGCTTAAAAATAAAGACTTTTTGAAAAAAAAATTCATAATTTGCAAGTGCATTTAAATTAATTCACATATACATGTAAAGAATAGAATTTTTAAAAAATCAAAAGGACAGATGAGTTAGCTTTTATGCATGGCAAATTTAAAGAAAAATAAAATAAATTTTCCCAAGATTATTGTCTACATCTATATGATGGTACAACAATCATTAAAAGCATAGAAGTATGATTCCAGCAAAAAACATAACAAAATATAAAAATTAAAATATATAATCTGTTACCAAAAATTAAACCATTGTGAAATTAAAACACAATAAGGTATCTTAGAAAACATCATTTTCTATATTATTTTTCAGGCAAGTATCATGAAAATTAAGCTCTTTGTATCTAACAAAAAGCAGTTTTAACAAATAACAGACATTCTGAAAAAAATTGTTTTCACTGACTATTATAAAAAGAAATATACATAAAATATTATTACACAATTTAAATGAAAAACATTCATTTAATATAAACAAACAGACATGGAATAAAACCTTTTATGTAAAATTATCACAGAATAATGAAATTTTTAAAAGCACTACCAAGGTATAAATGCATAGTTTTTACAAATAAAATATTCACATTATTCTGGGCTCATTATGTAAGTCAATCACTATTCATAAATGTAACCATAAAAGAAATTTTATTAATTTTTTCTTCGATTGAAGAATAAAAATAGATTTAATTTATAAAACATGATTACATCATTACAAAAGCAAGATTCATTTTAAATGGACAATTGCAATAACCATTATTCTTCTGAAATATATTGTATTTTTTTTTAAATGCTCTACAAACATTTTCATTTTTTCTAAGCTTTTAAAAAATTACACTGAGATACATCCTGCAATCAATTAATTAAATAACAAGTTTTTCACAGCTTAAATTCATGAACAAAATTTGTCACATCAAACTTATTAAGATCACTTTTTCATGAGGTCCTAATATGAACTATGTCCACACAACTTAAATTTCAGAAATTTTTTCCATAAAAATACATTGAATCATATGCTCCAAAAATTCATTACTGTTTACAAACATACATGTGTGTGTGTGAGAGAGAGAGAGTGTGTGTGAAATGACACAACAGCTAAAGATGATAACTCATAAATTATTTCATCTGCAAAATATGTATTCTTTAAAATCTTGATTTGGATTCTAATCATTAAGAGAGAAACTATCACTTCTATTTTTCATAGTTAAAAATATATGAAATGAATATTTTACATCCATATTTCACTCTTCATAGCATGCTGTTATACCTCTTGTTTCACCCATAAAATAAAAATTATTTCAAAACATAACCGAGTAAAACAGATGCTGAATTAAAAATTAAACTGCTTTTTTCTGGTACTATTTCCCATTTTAAAAATATGACAAAATTATAAATAAACTGAGCAACTCTAATATTAAGTAGCCAGTAAGTTTACAGTGACAGTAAACCACAAAAAAATATTCCCTCTGGGTTGGCTGGTTGGTTGAGAGTGCTACAGTCATATTTTGCTACACAAGGGGTAATTAGATCGGGACCTACTGCTTAACACTTCAGTAGGCACACCGGGGTATAGAGAACAACATTTTCATAATTTTGAATGGTTTGTTTTTACATGTAAGGTTTGAATGTTCTAAGCAGTTTCTATTTATAGCTATACCCTTTCTAATGCAGGTCTGATTTTCTGACCCATGTATTCCTTTCCATTCATTTGTTAGTCATGATTTAACCATGGTAAACCAGCGATTATACTGGATTACAATACGACAAAAGCAGGAGTTGATGTGGTCGATTAAATGTGCAGCTATTACATTTATATATTACACGGTATCCCACATATCATGAAGATGGACAATCTCATTGTTTTTTAGGTTTTTGGACATAATAGAAATCCATTTGCAAGTTGTCCTTAGATCCAATAAACCGGACAGTTTTGAAATAAGGTGATTCTATCTGCATTCTTTGGCCTTTAATTATAAATATATCTCAATATTATCAACATTTTCTAACTTGTCATAAAACTCAGAATCATTATTTTCAATTTCAAAAGAAAAAGTTTATTACAAAAGGAATAATCAGGGTTGAAAGAGACGTTGCACTTTGTGCCACGTGTACCTGCTGGTGGTCCAAAAATTCGCGTGCCCACTGAAGGGTTAAAGCCAATTCTAAATGGCTACAAACATCCATGCCAATAGCGGGACTCGAACCCACAGACTCTGGTACCACTAGCCAGCACCCTAGCTATTTGGCCTTCACCTGGCTATTACCTCTGGAAAGTCAATTTGCAATGAAATTTGCAGTGAAATTTTAAATAGTTAGTATAAGGAAGCTAAATGATAGACTATTAAGTACAAGTTCTGTTTAGTCTAATAAAATGTCTTGTTTCCAAAGAAACTGTCATGTGCTAACATTTCATATTAGGACACGTTAAATGTTAAAAGTGCAATAAATACTGTTTATGAAGAAAGCTGCAAATATAACAGGAAAATAACTATTGATTAAGAACTTTCAGAGGCAACACTTAACTACAAAGATAACACTAAATCAAAATAAAGCATTCAAATTTAATGCCTTCATCTCGCAATGAATAACAGAAAGGGAAAAAAAAACCTTAAATAGAATTAGAGTTTAAAAATGCAGGAAATACCTCAGATCAACTTTTGTTATGAGAAATACTGGCCAGTTGGCATTATATAAAATTGTAAAAGATAAATAATACAATGACAATTTGAAAAACACACAGTATGTGAATAGTACTTATCTTGGCCATTAAAAATTTAATAACAGGAAAGCTTGATTAAGGTCATAGAAAATAAATTTTACTAATCTGTAAAAGATATTTCAATGCAATCACGTAAAAAAAATTGCAAAGCACACCAAAGAATATACTTCATGTAGCACAAAAGCATTTAAAATTAAGAGAGAGAAATAGCACTATAAATCTTTTCTTAAACCATATGAATACATAAAATGCATCTAACACAATGTATTTTATGCCTTTCTTCACTCTTTCAGTACTACTAAGCAAGTAGCCACCTGCTATAGACATATATTAATGTAAATTTGCATTAAAAAAAATCTTTTGTACAAGTGCTTCATTTTACTAATATCTATCTACATTTTTGAGGTAGGCTTACCTTTAAAAATAAAAATATTTTCATTTATGAAATGGAGATAATGTAGAGTTTGGAAACATATTTACCGCCGCATGACTGAGTTGAGAGACTGAGGCTGCAGGTTGCTACTGATGTGATAGCTGTAAGTTGTGTACATCGCATTCTGTGGCCTGTTTGTCTGTAGAGTCTCTTGGTATGGATTCTGTCCATGCATATTTACATTGACCATACCCATCTGAACAGCAGCTGATGGGGGTAACTGTGCTTGATTGATAAAGCTAGCATTTGTTATGTAACCAGTATTAAGCATAGTTGCTGCAGATGGGGCCTGTTGTATTCGATAACCAACACCATTTATAGTCTGGTAACTAGCAACTAAATTGGGACTAAGAGCAACATTTGCATTTCGCTGCATTTGACGATGATGAAAGTGATATTTGCTGTAGCTATGAGAACCTGACTGCATAGGTATCTGAGGCTGGAGACTCGTCATCGCTGGGGTCAACGATCGCTGCATTTGTGGTGGAGGGGTCATGTTTACTTGAGGGGATGGGGGTGTCATATTAGGAGGGGGAGTCATTGTATTACAAGGTGGATTGGGGACAATGTCCATGATACCATTTGTAAGCTGCTGTAATTTTGCTAGGCTACAACTGGTACCAATCTGCGATGGTGTGTTTGGTGTAGGTGTGGGTGTGGGTGTATATGTATAACTTGGAGATTGGATATGAAAGTTAGGAGTGACAGAAGAAACTGGACATGTATTAGGAGCTATGCTGGGAGAAACACCCACATGCGTCAATCTTTGCATAGCTCCAGATATGGTACCTGTGGGATGATTAGCTACTGAGAAATTTTGAGGTGATTGTTGAAGTTGGTGATGATTTTGCATAGATGCAGCTGCAAATGCAGCAGCTGACTGGGGTTGTATGACTGTTGCAACAGGAACTCCAACCATGTATGATCCAGCTACAGGGCCTCCCCCAGCAGTAGCATTACTACAAGGGACACTCATGTTCACTGCATTCATGTATCCATTGTTTGTATTTGGTGCTGGTCCAACAAACAAAGCATTCACAGCAGTAGCATTTACACTAACCATACTTGACTGCATTAAAGTAGACACAGGGCCTGAAGGCGGTATGTTGGTTATTCGCTGACTTATAGCTGCATTATGCTGTCGTTTTCGATTTGATACATTTACACAATGACTACTTTGGTTGGTATGATGTGCTTGTGCCTGTGCTTGAACAACTGCTGCTTGTGCTGCAGCAGCAGCAGCAATCATTTCTCGCCGATTTGAATTAGAGCATGGTTCTGAAATGGATGCATTGGCACAGTAAGGGGATGTATTATTCAACTGAGCACAATCGGGATAAGACTGTGGAGTCGATGAACGAGCTTCTACAGAGTTCTGAGCAATTTCACTACTACAGACAGATGTAGGGGATTCTAGACCCAACTGGCAAACATCAATTTCCACAGAGTTATAACCACTATTAGTTGAAGAATCAGGGGTATAAACACCCATACTAGACATCTCCTGAGGAGTTGGTGTATGTTTAGACACAATAGTTCCCACTGGCGTAGAGGGATTTGACAACTGAGATGTTTGAGACAGTGGCTGAGATACTTGAGGTATATCTACAATTATGTCTGGCTGTTCAATCATTTCTGAAGAGTATGTTTCATTGCTGGACACCTGTTGAACACTATCTTTATGGTGTTCTGTATAGCTACACTCCTGAATATCATCATTCATTTTATTTACAGAATCATCCTCCAGTTCTTGGCAGTCCATGTTAGTGTCATCAATTTCCTCAACAGAGCCATCACATTCCTGCTGTGTATGGTATGGACTAAGATGTTGATAGTTTCGAGAATGCTCCGATTCTGGAGTTTGGGGTGTTAAGGGCATATCAATATTTGATGAATGCTCCATTTGCTCATTTATAACTTCTACAGCTTCTCGGACTTCATTTTCTTCCTCCTCATTTTTAAGCTCATTGTGTAAAGATATATGTTCAGACTCATGCACTTGCTGTTCAGGGACATGGAGTGAACTCATATCAATATTTCCAGTTTGTTCAAACACAATTTCAACAGCACTGCTGTCAATATTTTTGCTGCAATCCACATCAGTTGTTTCTTCAACTGGTAAAGTAACAGGTGTTGGTTCTTCACACTCTTGAACAGATGTTCCCAACTCATGCTTCTCCATAACAACTGCATTATCTAAAATACAATTATCCTCATTATAAAAAGTATCTTTTTCAATATTTTCAACAGACGAAAGAAGCGGAGCAACAGCTCTGTCCACCACATCAACATCATTGATATTGCAAACTGTTTCAATTGTATTCACTGGATGTTCTATGGACTCAGAATTATTAATATCCTCATTGACTACTTCATCAGTTTCTTTAGCACATTCAGGACTAAGCACAATTTCTTCCTTTTCTTCACCTTTATCCAGATCTTCAACAACGGTTACAACTTCTTCTGTGCTGATTTCTTCTTTACTGTTAACTTCTTCAGCAACAACAGTTTCATTCTCACCTGATATTACCTCAGAAATTACTTCCGGTTCCAGATTAACCTGCTGTAAATAATAAAATTATGTTATTTTATAGACAGAAATAAATGAAAGTAATAATAAATATATTTAAAAAAAATTTAAATATTTCAACTTGGTATCTTCTGATAAAGCTATACTTTTTAAGAATACATATACAAAGAACAGCAAATTGTTGAATAGGTCAATTCTAAAAAACATTTTATTTCCTTTGAGAAAGAAAGTAATTATTAATTTGCAAATAGTATTCATATGGATGTTTGATGTACATATTTTCTATCTAAACTGCTTATTTATCTTTATGTCAGAGCACAAATCTTTAAATTTCTCAGAGTACTTTAATATATTATTTTGAATTAATAATCCTCATCATAGTAATAGGATAAAGCAATAAGAATAAGCTTTTGAAAGTTTGTATTTTCCAGATTTGCACATTTTGAAACTCAAGTACATTTTTTTTTCTGGGGGGGGGGGGGGACTTTATAACTGTAAGTCTGGTAGTATGTCAAAAATACCATGATCTAAAAAGGAGAAAATTGTATGTCACCCTGTTTCTAGAGGGAGTAATTTGCCAATTATCTGCTGCTGTTATTAGTGTTTGGGTCAAAGAAACTGCTAACAAACCAAATCCACTATGGAGTTTACAGTCACACAAAAAACAACATTTTCACATGCAAATACTTAAACTACTAATATCAATTTATATTGCTTCAAACCAAAATTTTTCCCTTCATTTTTATATGCAAATTAGCAACTTATCACTTCCTTTTTTTATGGATACTCTGCAAAGTAAAAAGAAGATTGTGCTATGAACGTCTAGAGAAAGAAAGCTTCTTGACTCTTTTTATTGGCAATAAGTAGATTTAAGTTCTTGCTTGCATTTAAAAAATTTCTGTTTTTCATGTTTGCGGTGGCTTTGCTGCAAGGAAGAGAACTTTTGAATATTCAAATGACGGACAGAGGCTCCTGTTACGTGCAGGTGTAGTGAGTTCGGGAGTGAATAAAAAGAACCCTGGCCCCCAGCAGCATGCTAAGTGTGAACATTTTTTCCCGAATAGGGATTGTTTTAATTTTGTTAGGTTTTAAAGTTTTAAATGTTGCAAGTTTATTAAAGTTTGTTAAGTCTGCATATTCACAGCCAGCACCTATTTACAGTTCGCCAGGTAGACGCCTTCCGGTAATGGAATCTGATGGCATGTGGCAGTAGGAGTATTGTAAATCAGTATATATCCAAACGCTCCTTGTGAGCCACATATTAATATTGTTATCATCACACTAAAACTTTAAAATGATAGAAATCAGCCTTCACACAAGTGGTCAATATTTTCATAGGAAGGGTTTAGGTTATAGTAGATGTTATACTAAATAACTCTAAAAATATAATTCATCTAAAAATAACTAAACAAGTAATAAATACAAATGACCAAGGTAAATGTATCATTGATGAAAATTTTTCAGGTAAAACTGTACTCAATGTTGAACATACACACACATAAAAACAAATACTTCAAAATTTCTTAGGCAACAAAATATTATAAATACTTTTTCAATTCTACAAATTTTTAATGAAACTAAATTTTCTTTGATATTTTGGTTTTATTCAGCATTTTAAAAATTGCCCCTCAATTTAATAAATCAGCAACATCAGAAATTTTTTTCAGTTAAAGTCATTTTCAACCTACAGTACCTGAACTATGTGAGCCAAAAAACTGGAATCAAAAATTAGTTTCCATAAATAATAAAAGCGTGTGCTTGACATGAAAATTTCTGAGGTAATTTTACTCCCTATCTCTAAATCTAAAAGTCAAATAGGAAAAATTATACATCAGTTTCAAAAATTTGTGGATCAGTTATATTTCTTTATGCTTCAAGTTTGGTAAATAATTTAGCAGATTCAGTTCTAGAAATTATTTTTCATTTAATCTATATATATCATAACCCTTATATATTAACTTTTAAGTAATTCCCTTATTTAAGGCTAAAATTATTTGCCTACCTTGTTTTAATATATTACAACATATAACATGCTATATATAACTGTTTTGCTATTTCTGAGCAAGCGGATTTTAACAACACGAACAGAATGAGTAAACAATTTTGCATTTCACTGACTATAATGAACATTTTAAATAATAATAATAATAATAATAATGGGAAAGGAAAGAATGTGTACACACTTTTTTGTAGAGCCTAGAAAGTTTTAAATGTAATAAAATCTATATCTATCTATCACCATGTGCTCAGACATCTGTAACCATTCAAATGTTTGCAAAAAAAGTATCCATCAGAATGAAAACTAAGGAAATAACCATGGGCGATTAATTCTTCAGAGAACATGACTTTTGATATAGATATCGAGACAATGTATTCCAAATACTGATCCAGATCCATTCATCTCAATCAGTACTTGGAATACAGTTGATTCCAGTTAATTGAACCACCGATTAATCGGACCAGCCGCTTATTCAGACTGAATCCCATCTTGTAACATAAGGCATGTTTGTTTAATCGGACTAGCCGGTTATTAGGACCAAAATGATCGCGTCCCGATGTTGTCTGATTAACTGGAATCGACTGTATTGGCACAGGTTATTTTCACAAACAGACTAGCTTATTAAACATTTAAAAGTCAGTATAAGAACTAAATAGAAGTTTTTAATGCAATACATGCACACATTTAAACAGGTAAATTAAGAAAAATAATCAGCTAAAATATTACTTCTCTGAAGACTACATTTCTCATTTCTATATTTGTGTTTGCTGTGAAAAGAGTATTAAGTCAAAATGGGCTAAAATGAGTTATCCAACCAAGTAAGTTTGAAAATTCAAGGGCTACTGCAGGGTACTGAAAGCTCAGGGTACTGAAAGCTAAGTCCAATTACACTCCTAAATGTTTTTATTCATCAGTGAAAATGTGGGTTATGTGAAACTAAACACAAAAATGTTAGTTTTCAATTCCATTTTTCTCAAAACTATAAGTTTGGACTTGACACCCTTTACACAGCAAACACAGATATTTTTTAAATGTTTAAAATCTTAGCATAAATACAGATATTTACCCATCTATACTCAAAGAAATTGAAAATTTGAAACTTAAATCTTAAATAAAAAAGTTTCAGGAAGGATGAAATAAAAGAACTTAAAATCTCTCGAGCATTCTTCAAATCAGTATAATTTCTTTAACCCTTAGACCGTTACGAACGCACTCAGCGCATTCATCAGAGTCTTTCCCCCAACATTACGGACATGCTGGATGCATCTCACCAGATTTTCAAATGTTTTGCATGTTACAAACGTGTTTAACGCATTCTAAATTGATTTTTTCATTCATCAATAGAGAGCAGAACTAAATGGCATTCAAATACAATTTTTCCTGATAAGAAGTAGGCTTTTAGGTGATACTTTGAGAATACATACAGTATAAAATGGTGGGAGTTTTGGGTTTTCGAAAGCTAAAGGCTATTCAAACTGACATTTCAAGTGATTCTGAGAGTGATTTTTCAGATATATTCAATGACAAAAGTGATGAAAAGACTATAGTGGACTAAGTGATGAATAAACTATATAGTGTAAAGACTATGAAATATGTTTATGCATATTACCTTCTTTAAAATATATCATACTATAAGAAATTTATGAACAAAAAAATCTGTACATTATATAATTATACATATGCATTCTTAAAAATTTTATGTTTCATTTATTTTGCACTATTTATTTTGATTTAAATAATTTAACTGTACTGAACTCGCATTCTTGAACATTCCTTCAAAATGCACATCCTCTGAAACGTGTTCCAAAAAAATAACCCAATGCTGGGGGAAGAACCGGAAGGCGAAAACCGGAAGGCGGTTGTAATTTTATCATTTTAACCACTATCCTTCCTGAAGAAAACAGAAAATGCAGTATAATCTACTTTACCTCACTATCATTTTCAATTGGTGTTTCTTCAAGTACTTCTTCAACTTCTATCACTGATTCAGGTTTAGACTCGGCAGATTCCATCGAGGCCTGAAGAAGCGGTGGTGGCGACAAATCATGTTCAGATGCCGAGTTGGAATTCTGAGAGGAATCTTCATCAGAAAGTACTGCAGGTAACAAGACAGGTGGGGTTGTGACCCCATCTCTGTCTGTATCTTTTTCTGATGATTTACTGTCCTTCTTTTTCATCTTGACTTTGTGCTTTTTCTTGTCTTTCGACAATTCTTGAGAAAAGCTCTTTGATTTTTCTTTTTTCTTGATTTTTTTATATCTTTCCTTTTTGAAACGCTTATGTTTGAATTTCTTCTGGCATTCGATATTAAGTTTACTTGATTTCCTGAGGAATCCATGCACTTTAATTTTCGAGCTTTTGCTTTCACCCAGAACAGCATACTTCAAAATATCTAGGGAGGAGAAAAGGTTACCAAATAAAATTTATAGAACAGCAATCATTCATTTTTATTAATATTGCTTTGCAAATTAAAATTAGTATTCTGAGTTGCTTTAAGGGCTAGTCAACAAAGTGATTTAAAAACAGATACAATAAAATCAATCAATAGAAATATGTGATTTAAGAAAATATTAAATTGTTAAGTATTTAGCAATTAAAGTCCCTATTATTGTTATTATTGGCTTCAACTCCAGGAAGTACTTCACTGGTTAATAAGACAATACTACCTCAAGAAAAGTTAAAAAGAAGTTTATTGGTGGGAAAACATCGTAACTCCAGGAAACCATTTCAATATCAAACTTCTAGTCACAAAAAGAATGAAAATTTTTGATGTTATATATACAATGTAAGACAAAAGAATGTACATAGTTTAAGATCCAACAGGTTTTTATTATTTATATATATATATATATATATATATATATATATATATATATATATATATATATATATATATATATATATATATACACATTTCAGAATGTCCTATTCATATTCAGAGAGTTCAAGAAAAATGTAGAGATATACAGAAAATCACTTAACTATGAGATTCTTGGTTTGTGAAAGCAGGTTGAAATGACCAAGAACAAATATCAATATTTGAAGTTTTAGTAAAATGGCTAAATTAAACAACAGTTTCATCATGATAAAATGTAAGCAGGAATACACTGGAAGAATTTAAATGTTGATAGGAGAAGATATATTGAATAAAACCATCTATAAGACAAAATAATAATAATAATAATAATTTTTAAAAAAAAGGTGAGAAACCTATATTAACTAGGAGAGAGCCGACATTTTTTACAGAGTTGTATGTATTTTTTTCCCTTAATGCAGAAACCTGTAAAGTCTTTAGGTATACAGAAAAAAGGGGAAAATACAAACTGCAAAAGGAAAACAAAAGGAAAAATACATAAACAAGAAAAGCAACTAAAATATAATTCACACGTGATCATGGACCTCCCAATAAGTCTGTATACAGAACATCCAGTTAAGGTGGGGCCGGACATGATGTGCTTACCGTCCATGTTGTCATCATTGCAAAGAGGGCATATAGGGCTAGAAAAAATTCCTATTCTGTTTAAATACACAGCCAGGCAGTCATGTACAGTTGCAATCCTGACAGCAGCCACCACAATTTCATGTGGGAAATCGGGAAGGCCATTCAGGGTATTGCTCTAGTCTTTATTTTGAATGTGGTTTTGGAGGTCAGAAATAAAAGAACCCTTTATTTTTTGCTTTAATCTTACATGCAGTATTGTAAGGTAATTTACTGAGAGCACAAAGAGATATTGAGGCTCCTATTCCTGCTAATAATTTTGCTGCTTCATTTCCTGGTATGCCACAATGGGAAAGTATTCATTACTGAACAAAACTTTTTGGGGAATAAGTCATATATTTGATTATTGTTCTACTGTCTTGTAACTTACATGTATTAAAATGTATATAACATTGATACTATTATATTATAAATTGTATTTTTGGTAGGAATATTGTTAATGAGTGCATGACTACCCTGTGGGTAAAGACAATTGTTAATGGGTGCATGATTGCCCTATGGGTACTGTTGTGGACTTGCGGGGGTTGCTGTCACGCAACTGGACATCAGATTGCATGCTGGATAACCGAAAGCTTAGGAGGGAGGTGTTTCATATTGATACTATTATAACAAGTTAAAGACACATCTAAAAGAAAGCTAATGATCAAATGTCATTACGCATTCTGAATGTAAAAATTAATGCCTGTAAAATTCAATACATTTATACATAATTTAATATATATATATTCTAGAAAACAGATAATTATTTTAAATGTATATTATTCTTTTGTAAAGAACGTAAGATTTTCCCCTACACTTAGTTTATAATAAAAAAAAGTATGTAATATTACAATATTTAAAATGATAACAAAATTTAACACTCCTAGTATACGTGTCAGTAAAAAAAATACTAATTTCCTTTAAAATTGTGCTTTATAACCATAATACACAAAATTGTAAAAATTCCTTTTTGAAAATTTCAATTGCAAAGAAAAATAAAGAGGTTTTGTTTAAAGTCTAACCGATAATATATTTACAGGAAATTTTTAAAAAATTTCTTGCCTTCTTATACAACCCTACACAATGCAACTATTAAAAAAATTTCAATTATTAATAAGTGATAACTAAGTTCAACTATTAATCAACAATATACCATACAATAAGCTTTAAATTTCACATTTAATTCCTATTAAATAAACATATAATATCCAATATTGGTTTAGGTTATATTACATATATTTATCTATACTGAAAAAAAAACATACAGAGTGCATAATGATAAAGATTTGAGTTTACAGACAATTGTAGATACCATATAAAAATTATCTATGTTTATCTCCAACTCTATAAGAAACACCACGGCAAAGAGAGTTATCTAGAATGTTTTAATAAAAATTACAATAGACATCAAAATAATGCACATTGCAAGAAAATAGCAATTGTGGATATCTCATAACTATAAAATCTCTCAATTATTGAAAAAATATGGACTAAAAAAAACGTTAGCCTAATAATAATGGTGCTGCCATCATGACACAACTGCCCTTCATTTATACATACCTGTATGTGCAGTAGGTGCACAAAGTAAAAATACACAAAAACATCAAATGGCAAAAGAGATACAAACTCTCTCTCTCTCTCACACACACACACACACACACACAGAGAGAGAGAGATAGTTAGTTGAATCCGGTTAATTGGACCACCGGTTAATCGGATCACTTATTTGGATCAAATCCTAAAGACCCAAAACAAATCTTATGTTCATGCAATTGGACTAGCCAGTTATTAGGACCAAAATGATCGTGTCCCGATTTGGTCCTATTAACCGGAATCGACTGTGTATGTATGTATGTATGTATGTGTATATATATATATATATATATATATATATATATATATATATATATACTTCTTCCATAACATTAACTCTATGGACTCTTCATCCATTCTGAACAAAATGTGGCCATTTAGAGGGGTGGCCAGTTAAAGAAGTTTCACTGTATGTGTATATATATATACCAAATGAGATAGAGAATAGCTGTATAAACTAAATAGCAAATATTTACCAGTTTCCTGTTTCTGTTCTTGATATTTCTTTTGCATTTTTAATTTGTGTTTTTTCAGGAGTTTACGCTTAAGATTCCTGATCTTTGCAGTTGTGTATCTGAGATAATCAATAGAATCATCACTAGAATCCATGAGGGAACTATGCAGACTAGATATCTTCACTCTCTTCTTTCTGGGTTCTAATAGACTGTCAAGCTCAATATGTTTCTCTGTCAATTTTCTTTTATTCTTGTGCTTTAGAAGCCTACGCCTTTCCCTTTCTTGAGATAGTAAGCATGTTTCACATTTGATCCTCTCTTTTGTATACCAGACTCCTCCTACTATCATTTTCTCTAACTTATTATTTGATCTCATAAACTGTTTTTTCTTGTCCCGAATTTTAGATACTTCTTTGCGACACTTTTTACAGTTGTTTTTGAAGTTCACCTAAAAAATCGTAATTCATAATTTTAAAAAAATGGTTCAATTAAATAAAACATTTATCATAACTAGGGGTACATAAATTTCGCATAAAAAATATCAAAATTTCTCAAAAAAAAAAATAAAATAAATACAATATATAAAATTTCGCATTTATTCATTATATATATATATATATATATATATATATATATATATATATATATATATAAATTCTAAAATTTTGCATTTATTAAAAGAAATCACAATTTTACTTACTTGGTTAGGTAAGTATCAAAATTCTTAGTTAAAAGCTAATATTATAGTAGTCTCCACATTCTCTTCCTTAAGTCTTTAGCAATAAGTAATAAGCAAGTTTTGAGAGTGAGATCTCTCAGTCAAAGACCGTGAATAGTCTTAGATAAGCAATTTTGTTAATAAATTATTACTATTATTACCTAATTTTGCTTAAAAAGCTGTTTATCACAGAGTCAAAAAAAAAGTAAAAAGATAATTTTCGCATTTATTCGCATCTATTTCATAAATACGAAAATTATGTATCCCTAATCATAACACTTATATAAATACATTACAAATAAGTTCTGAAGTAGTCACTCTTTTGAAAATTACTTCAAGTATGATTCTGTCACTTTAACTATGGTTCTGACTTTTTTTTAAAATGAGCATTTTAAGCCCCACTTAGTTCTTTATTTACATTATTATAACAGTCTCTATACATAATTTACTCAGATATTAATCCTTAATACATGATCCATTGCAACAAGCCTATAAAAAGTAGCGCATAAAAATTTCTTTTCGCCCTTTTTCAGCAAACAGTTCATGGAAGAGCAAGATTTCCTTCACCTCCAAGAAATATGCCCTTGAGAGAGTAATCTTCTTACATACACCCAATATGCACAAGATTGGAATGTTTCATTAATAAATTTCTTTGGAACTAAATTTAAGTGATTTAATTAAAAGATGGGATTTTTAAATAACTTTGTAGCATAAGGGAAGCCTCCAAACAACTTTTCAAAAGTCATATTGATACATAGAAAAGTCTTTAACACTCATAGCTATAGAAAATACATAGACATCTATGAAATATTTACCGAATGTCAAAGATTCTCTTCCATATGACAAGGAAAAATATATTCCCAACAAAAATATACAATTATCTTTTCAAAACATAAAAACAGAATAAGATAAGATAAGAAATTTAGTTGATTTAATTTTTTTTTTTATTTTGACCATCATCAAGTAAATGAATTTTCAAAATGAAATCTCATGAAGTCCTCTCAGAACTTGCATGCTCTATGTTTTCAAACAATCCTCAACATTTTCATGATAGGTAAAGATTAAACAACAAATTATACATAAATTTTTATTCAGATAAAATGCATATTAGTATTTTATCTTAGCTCAATATTTGAGTTTCGTATGAACTGAAAGAAATTCACTTAACACAATGAATCAATATTTGCGATACTCATTTCAAACACAATGCAATTGACTTTTTTTTTTTAACGAATTATCCCTGGTGGTCAAAAATGGATTGTCTGCAATAACATTAATGGGAAAAGATCATGGTCCAAGCGTGATGAACCAGCAAAAACCATATCGAAAGCTGAATTGCATCAGAAAAAGATCATGCTGTCAATTTGGTGGGATAACAAAAGGTATTGTGTATTTTGAGCTGTTTCCAAGCAACCAAATGATCAACTCAGATATTTACTGCCAACAACTTATGAACTTGGAGGTCGCAATCAAAGAGAAAAAGACAGAATTGGCAAATCACAAAGTTCCACAACGACAATGTGGGGTCTCATACAACTTTAGAAACACATACAAAACTATTGGAGCTTGGTTGGGAAGTGATGTCACATCCCCCATATAGCCTCAACCTTGCACCATCGGAATATCATTTATTTGGAAGTTTACAAAACTTTTTAAATGATAAAAATTTCAGTAATAATAATGACCTCAAATCACACTTGGTGGAGTCTTTTTGCTGATATGGATCAGAAATTCTATGAGCACGGAATCATAAAGTTACCAGGAAGATGGCAAAAGGTCATCGAACAGAATGGAAGATATTTGACTAATTAAAGTTTTTATTTATATAGAAAAAATTGAGATTTATAACACACTAAAAAACCAAAATTACTCTCTTACCAACCCTATATATATATATATATAATATACCCATTACATCATGTCGTTAAATTCTTTTCAGGAGCTAGACTAAGCCTGAAAGGAATAAAAATTAAATTTGGAAGCAGGCAGAACGAATCGTTTATTAGAGCGACAAAAGTACATCCGTTCATTTCAGAAGAATGGCTCGGAAGTAATATCACCTTTCAACATTAAACACGAGGGCGAGGTAGACATGTGACTATTATTTGTGTTGGTTTTTCTCACCTTATATCTGCGGCCGTATTGAATTTAGCCGGCGTTTGACATCATCACTTTCGGTGGGCCTGTCTTCGGAAAATGTGCCGAGTGAAGATTTCGCTCAACTGATGTGGCATCTTTGTTTTTATCGTGTGGGTTTTTAAAGATTTATTTTTATGTGTTCCATCTCACTAAAGTGTTGTGAGTGTTCTGTTCTTTGTTTTTGAGCTTGCCATGTTCGGCAGTGGATTTTTTTACTTTCAGTTTTTCTTTAGACATTAATTAAATTTCTTAACATGATTTCTTGTGTTTACTTCTTAAATCATGTGCTACCATTAATAGGTTATGGGCCCAGTATGCCAAAGAAAGATAGAATTATAACGTGTCCCAATGTGCTTGCATAGGGGGCCATGTAGAACACTGACATGCCTGTTATATGTTTCCACTTTTGGACTATAAAATCCTTTTCTTGGACTGTACAAGGTAAAGATGTCACTCATACCTGAAGGATTCGAATTACTTCGGGGTGATAATTACGAAACATGGAAAGTAGATATGCGAATTCTCTTGATAGACAAAGGTTTTTGGAACTTTGTTATTGGAAAGGAAGAACCATTGGATAAAACCGCCAATAGAAAAAAGAGGTCTGATTACAAACTACAAAAAGATTATACATTTACTACATTGTATTATGGTATCAGTCATGAATTTAGAACTCTCAAACAAGATTCAACTACGGGGAAAAATGCTTAGAATTTGCTGGAATGCTAGTTTGAATCAAAGACCAGAGTAAGAATAATACAGCTGCTCATCGAGTTTTTCTGTACCCAGTATACTCACGGAGAAGAGATTGGGCTATTTATTGCCTGAATCAAACAAGGAGTCAAGCAACTGAGTGATGCAAGTCACAAATTGGATACTCTTTTTCAAAGTTTTCAAGCTATTAGAAGATTGCCCCCTGATTACCTCGGTATAATTCAACTTATATATTGGTGGCCTGACAATGAGTTTAAGTAAGAAAAAATTGCTGAAGAGCTTGTCCAAGAAGAGAATCGACTCCATCAAGTCCACACCAATCAAGAACAGATAAGTACTCTCTATGTGTCTTATAAAAAAGATAAGGCTGAAAAATTTATACCAATAAAATTGAAAAAGAACAGAAAATCAAGTCTAGGACCGTGCCACCGGTATGGCCAATACAGGCATTTAATAGCACAGTGTAGAGTTAAAACTGAAAATAAGATAAATATAAAAAATAAATCATCCTCCTGAAATCCTAGGAAAAACTTTAACGATGTAAATTTGGTTGAAAGTTATATTTCTATGGCTAGCCACCAAACTGATGATAGCAAAGCGCAAAATACGTATAATTGGATAATAGATTCCACAGCTACCACTCACTTTACAAAGAATAGAAACTTATTTATTGAATATGAAGAAGTTTTGCTGCCGGGAATTCTGAAAGTGAAGTATTGGGTAAAGGGACAGTGAAGTTTGCAGTAAAAATCAACAGAGATTTACAGTGGATTACATTGGGTAATGTCCTTTATAACCCTAAATTGAGACGTAACTTGTTATCAGGATCATGACTTGAAAAAGCAGGTGCACACCTCGTTTGTTCTAAGGGTAAAATCCAGATATACGATAAGGACTGCGAAAAATTGTGCTTCGCTAAACTTTATGAGGGCTTATACCATCTGAAACCATACAAATATGCAGCTGAAGTAGAAAAACCCGTAAATACTCAGTAGATGATGTCGTTCTTTTTGGAAAATACCAAAGTGACATTGACCAAATGGTAAACAAGCTAAGTAATATTTCTGAAATTACAGTTCTTGGGGAAGTCAAAAAGTTATTAGGCATTGAATTTGAAAAGAAAAATGGAAAATTAGTTATACATCATCAAAGTTATATTGAAGATGTCTTTAAGAAGTTCAATGAAAAATTCTAAGTGCCAATAGTGTCCCTCCCAGTTGTAAAAGGACTAAATTTTTCAAAAAATGATTGCCCTAAAAATGAAGAAAGAATCAACATGAGAAATATACCTTATAGAAACCTACTCGGATGTTTAGCATTTATAGCCAATAGGACTCGTCCAGACATTGCATATGCAGTCATTATATTATCACAATATCAAGAAAATCCAGGTCTAAAGCATTGGAAAGCACTACTCAAAGTTCTTGGTCACCTTAATTATACTAGGAAATACAAAAATAGAAAAAGTAAGAATTCTAGGATACACTGATGCTGACCATGTGTCAGACCTTGATGGCTGTGTATCGATGGGTGGATGCATTGTTTACTTGGATAAAATACCTGTCAGTTGGAAAACCTTCAAACAAAGATTTGTATCACTGTCAACAATGGAAGCGGAGTATATCTCGCTTTCTGAAACATCAAAGGACTTGGTCTGGATTAGAAATGCATTGAGTGATCCCAAACTTAACTTAGAAATTCAGGATTGTGACATTACTGTAATAATCGTGCTGCTATTGATTTTTCTAGATCGAGTATCGAAAACTCTCCAACTAAACATATTGATATACACTACCATTTCGTTCGACAGTATGTTCATGACAGAACTTTTGTACTTAAATATGTAAAGAGTTCCGAAAATCCGGCGGATCCATTTACAAGCTGGTTGTGAAAGTAACACTAAAGAAATTCTGTGGCAGAATTTTCGTATCAGAACAACTGTTGCAGTATTTCATTAATATGCATAACTTGCAAATATTGTGCTGTACAATGTATAGATGTGCATATGGTATGCTTTGTATGCAACCAATTGTGTCACAAATTTATAGAAATTAGAAATCTGCATGATAAAAAGGGGGCCGTTTGTTGGTTTTTCTCACCTTACATCCGCGGCTGTAATGAAATTAGCCACAGTTTGAAGTCATCACTTTCGGTGGGCGTGTCTTCGGAAAACACGTCGAGTGAAGATTTCGTTCAACTGATGTGGCATCTTTGTTTTTATCGTGCGGGTTTTTAAAGATTTATTTTTATGTGTTCCATATCACTAAAGTGTTGTAAGTGTTCTGTTCTTTGTTTTTGAACTTGCCATGTTTGGCAGTGGATTTTCTTTTTTCTTTAAGTTTTTCTTTAGACATAAATTAAATTTCTTAACATGATTTCTTATGTTTACTTCCAAAATCATGCGCTACCACTAATAATTTGTAGGGTCACCAGATTTTGGGGCTCGCGATGCTAACCCACTCCTGAATCCAAACATATACATGTGTAGAAATGCAAAGGCATGCGATTCAGTAAGTTCTGCGCCTAAAGGTTTTAAAGCGATAAATTAATATTAATGGACATTGTATTTAGGAAAGAGAATTTAAATGCTAGAATGGAGGACATAATATTTAATATATTACATACATATTACATACATATATATACATATACATATATATATATATATATATATATATATATATATATATAAGTAATTCAATATGATATTTTAAACATATGTCTTTCATGAACATTTATCATACTACTTTTTAGGAAAGAGGAGTAATGTTTTAAAAATATGTTACAAAAACATTACAGAAAACAAAACATATGCCAATAAAGTTTCGAAAAGAGACAATCAACTTTTAACAAAAACATGCATCCACTAATTCTCCCTGAACAGTGATAATAATGAACAGAACCATAAAATATTACTACTACTTCTCTCACTCAGAAAAACATTCCCTTGCTATAGAAAAAAAGCTACTGCTTAAAATATACATTGACTTCAGCTTCATAAAACTATCAAGTAGCAATATCAAATCAATAGAATATAAGTAGAGATACACAATTTTCGTATTTACGAAATAGATGCGAAATTTACCGATATGAGAGAATAAATGTGAAAACATTTTTGTACTACTTTTCAGCGAAAACTAGGTGATAAATGGATTTTTAAGCATAATTAAGTAATAATAGTAATAATTTATTAGCATAATTGCGTATCTAAGACCATCCACAGTCTTTGACTGAGAGATCTCTTGAAATTTGCTTATTACTAATTGCTAAAGACTTAAGGAAGAGATTGTGGAGACTACTACGATGTAAGCTTTTATCTAAAAATTTTGATATTAACCTCACCAAGTAAGTAAAATTGTGATTTTTCTTAAATCAATGAGAAATATTTGAATTTATATATGTTTTTTTTCTTCAAATAAATGCAAAATTTCATATACTGTAAATCTTTTTTGACGAAATTTCGACATTTTTTATGTGAAATTTATGTATCCCTAAATATAAGCCTAAAGCCTCTACACAAACTTTTAAGAAAAAAAATGCTGGTTTAACACTGTTCAGAAGACAAGAGAAGAAAGCTTCAATTTAGATGTTCACAATAAAACCGATACAGTATGCAAAAACCATTATAAACTTACAAGAGGTTCCCATTGAAGACAATCAGGATCAAGAACAATTTTGTAAGCCTTCTTCCTATTTATATCTTCCATATGTGTCTCTAAAGACTTTTCATCTACTGTTACCAAAATCCTGAAAGAAAAAAAATTATTAATACCAAAAAATTAAAGCATTTGAAGCAGGGGGTCGTGTTACACCATTAAAAACGAAATGCAGATTCAAGACTAAAATTCAAGATATCAATGACAATACATATAAAAGACACTCACTTGCCAAACTCATTCCTTTTTACCATATCTAATGCTGTTAAAGTTGAAACAACATCAGAAAATGTCATACCAGTGGCCTTACATATGCCTAGATGAAAGGTAAGAAAATAAAATTAAATTCAAATAAAATACAGAGTAATTACATGAGTAATAAGATGAAACACACGATATTCTTAAATATATATATATATATATATATATATATATATATATATATATATATATATATATATATAGATAGAATGCACATATACACAAGAAACTTCTGTGGGAATAACTCACATTCTTATGAACAATGTTAGTATTTTATAAAATCATTGCATATCTGATAAGCACTAATATATTTGTGTCTAAAACTTCACCATCTTTCAAAACAAATTTAGCATTCTCAATGAAATTCCAAGATACTTAAAATCTTAAATGTGCATAACACAAATACGATTACAATTACAAAACATGCTCACACAATAATGAATGCAATTCAGACAATCTTTCAGGCAGCACATAATATATGTTAAGGGGAGAAAAATATGCTAATTTTACCACTTGACACATATATTAAGTATAGTATAATAATCACAAACCTATAGAAATCTATAATAGTGATTACATAATTAAAACTATTAAGAAAAAAGTTAAGATGAAAAGTTAAGAGAAAAAAGTTATAAAAGTTAAGATGGAGGGGGGGGGGGGCACGTGTCCCGCAACTTAACTTGAAATAAATTAAAATGTTCATAGAAGTTCAGTTAAAATCTGTTCAGTTTCTACAGGAAATTGTAGAAAACTTTTAAGAAAGTTGATTTTTTCCCGCTTTTTCAAACTGTGAAACTGAAGATTCCAATTACGTCTTTAGCCTTAAAATAGTTTTTATCAATGATATGATCCATAACAAAAATTCGATGCTATATTTTATTTTCTCATTTTATTTATATTATATTTATTTTTCTCATTGTATAACTTGAATACTACTCAAACATCAATTCTATTGTTATTCAGATTTTTAAAAAAAATTATAATATTTCATATTTTAAGGACTGCTAGGCAGTCAATGCTCTGAGGAGGGCCTTAATTGAATTTAATTCGTGCCTCCCCAAAAGTTAGAAGCACGCTATGCCTATGGTCTGGTGCAGTGCTCCGCAACCGCTGTGCCGTGACACACTAGTGTGCCGCGAGGTGATCTTGACTGTGCTGCATATAGCTGCATAGCTTTATTGTAATTTATATATTTGCAAGCTTTTTCTTGTGGTGTGCCGCGGAATTATCGAAAAAAAATGTTGTTGTGCCGTGGAAGATAAGAGGTTGCAGAGCTCTGATCTAGTGTACTTTCCGATCTTGCCAAAAATAGCCCTTGGTATGTAGGTTTAAGATGTGCAAATTACCCTTGTTATAGGGAGTTAAAAGGTAAAAAAAATTTTTTAATAAGAATGAATGACTTGCTTCAACATTCTTACGATTCCTTTGGTTAATTTTAAACAAAAAAGGCTTCAATATAACTCTACAATATTATCAGCATGGGCATAAATAGGTTAATGTTATGTTATCACACACATATTGTAATCTTTCTAAGTAGTTTTAAAAAAACTCAAACTTATACTTAATTTGGACCCAAAAAAAATTCTATTAAAATTTTTATAGTGGAACATAAATATTTTACATGAAGACATATTTAAGAATCTTCCCAAAGCAATTCATCAGATGTGCCATAAAATGCCAAAATGGATAAGGTTTACAAATATACTAATATGAAATCCGTATCGTGCAGTGTAAATAATTAACAAAATTCTGGTATAACAATAGATATCTATTTATCCTCAGGAATTAAAATAAGAATGTACTCATATGTATGTATGTATGTATATATATATATTGTGAGTTTTGAAGAGAAACTATGAGGAGTTAAGTATAAAATATTTAACTAAGGTGAGAGAAACCACAAGAACAAGAACTGCCCACACTAATTCCATAAATGAAAAAAAAAGAAAATTTAAATTTTAGAAAAGTACCTAATAAAAATTCAGCGAGATCAGAGAGAATTACTGAAACCTAAGCAAGTATATACGTGAAATATCATGCAGTCCAATCCAATTCTCGATAAAAAAAGATCTTTGGATATAATTATGCATAATAGTCAAAATGAAAAGAAAAAATAATAC
The DNA here is from genome assembly GCA_907164885.2 of Dolomedes plantarius. NCBI lineage: Eukaryota > Metazoa > Arthropoda > Arachnida > Araneae > Dolomedidae > Dolomedes > Dolomedes plantarius. The sequence goes on along the minus strand of OU015492.1, from coordinate 183,345,873 downwards.
ATAATTTGAGGGGTGAAGGGAGGTAGAGAATTGATATATATAATTTATTGCATTTATTCAAACTTCACAGTACAGAACTCCTCAACAATACCAATCTATATGCTTTGAGACGTAATATAAAGAAAATTAATAGATGTTTAACAGAGAAATCCAAAGAATTAATTAAAATAAGCACTCTTCTGCATTAATTTTAAAAAAATGTAACATATATACTTTTCACGGTTATTTTCTTTTCTCTGTCGATCTTATATAAATGCTCAAGAACAACAGATTCCCAATATGAGGAATAGCATAATCGACCAAGCTCTGATAACGGCTTTTCAGGTGTGCCAAACCTTCCTTCTTTTCTAGATAAGAGGTAGCCTGTAAAAAAATAAACCATAATGAAAAACAGCATCCAATAAAACTTATGTCTTTAAATTTATTATTGAACTGTACAAAAAATTATTATTTAGAAACAGTGAAATTCTAAAATCACAAAAGGAGCTTTCTTCAGATCTCTTCAAATTTTCTTATTCAATAGGTTTACTGAAAACATAGATTCAATTTTAGTAACTACAGATAATCAGATTTAGTTTATGACATGTTCGATATGCTTGCCATCAATGGCTATGATGTGGCGCAGACGAAGAGCAAAATTCTGCAAAACTCTCTGAAATGTTGAAACATCAATGCTTTCGATGACCTCCTGAATGGCTGTTTTCAGCTCAGCGATGGTTTTGGGGTTATTTGCATAAACTTTGCCTTTAATATTGCCCCACAAAAATGAGTTACATGGGTTGAGATCAGGAGAATATGGTAACCAAGCGATTTCCATTAACTCAGAAATGCTGTATTTCAACATTTTCAACAAAAAATGAACAACAACATGAATGCACATGCTCAAAAAAAATCCCTACATGCCCTGCATTCAACCGCCAAGTTTTCACCAAATCTCACCAAGTTCAAAAGTTATCAAGCTTTTCTTTCATATATATTTTCAATAATTGTCACACTGTATATATATATATATATATATGAGGGGGATACCAAAAAATAACTGGAATCGTCATACGGTGGACATAGCATCCACAGTAAGTGATTTCTCTTGCTAAGGGAGCATAAAACCATGATTCCTGTGCTTTCTGAGATAGTGTGCCAAGCTGTATTACTTGGGATGGTTTTGTTTGGTATCTTTGAATTTTTTGGTGGAAGCTATTTCTCCTCTTTGTTGATTTTGGTCATGGCAGACTTACATGAACAGCACATGGCTGTGAAGTTTTGCTTCCTTCTCAGGAAAAGAGCCACAGAAACTCTTGGGATAGTGAAAACAGCTTACATGGATATTAGTTCAGGTAAAATTCAAGTGGTTTTACCATTTCAAAGAAAATGAAATGTCGATGGATGATCAACCATGCTTTGCACATACTTCAACTTCCTGAACAAATGAAAATGTCGAAAAATTTCACAAAATTTACTTGGTGGTGCAGAGAAGATTGTGTAACAGAGTGTGGCAGAAGATATCCAATTCGTAGAAAACAGGCAACTGGTTTTTCCATCATGACAATGCTTTGTCTCACCCAGCCCTCATAGTGAGCGAACTTTTAACAAGGAACAGTATGACTGTTTTGCCTCACCCTGTCTATTCTCCTGATTTAGCTGTGTGGCATTTTGCCAACATGGATGAGGTGAAAACAAAAATACGGAGGTGCTGTCCGGCATCACAATAGATGAATTTTAGAAATGCTTTGAACAATGGAAGAAAAGACTGGACAATTATATTAGCTCTAATGGAGAGTACTTTGAAGAGAATTAAAGAATTATTGTGAAAAAAAATTGAATACATAAATGGTAAAAAGAAAATTCCAGTTACTTTTGGGTACCCACTCGTATATATATATTTACAGTCGATTCCAGTTCATCGGACCAGCCGTTTATTTGGAATGAATCCTTCGGACCAAATCCCGTCTTGTAATATAAGACATGTTTATTTAATCAAACCAGCCGGTTATTAGGACCAAAATGATCGAGTCCTGATATGGTCCGATTAACCGAAATCAACTGTGTGTATGTATGTATATATATATATACATATTGTTTTAATACTAGAAGTAAACAAATTAAGATATCAAACATACCATATGACACCTACAACACTTTGAAGTTTGTAGGTGTAATGTAAACTTTTTTTCATAACACAAGACTAAGTTATGTTCCATATTATTTAACATTAAGAATTATTGATACTGATCCCTATATTTCTTAGCCCTTAGTGCTAATTTCTTTATTCTCTACCAGTTATCTACACTTATCTATTCAAACACAAAAGTCCAGAGCATGTTTGGAATAACCAGAGTATTTGCCTTCTCTGGAAAATGTTATTTTTAAAATTTAAAAAAACTGTGGGAAGAAAACCTTTTTTAAAAATAAGTAAACAAATTACAAAACTGCACACACTCAACAACCCTAATCCCATTGAATCTAGTACATGTGCAGGTAGTATAAAGTGGTTTAAATTAGAACAATCAAATCCTTAATCTTCTAATTAAAAAAAAATTATTAAAAACGTGTCGTACAGTATCACTGCAAGCACCTGTAAAATTTCAGTGAAACAATTCCTTACTGATAGTTGCTCACATGGTATAGTGGCTAGCGTTCTAAGCTGCCCCGAAGTGAGCGTCGGTTCAAATCCCGAATAAGGCTTGGTCATTTCAGTGTCATAGGGAGCAATGCTGGCTCACCTATATGGTGCTCCCATAATAAAGTAGCCAGTAAATAGTAAAATGGTGATATAGGAAATGGTGATCAGTGAATAACAAAAGGTGAATGTCTAACAACAAGTTCCTCCACATTAGACAAAAAAAAAAAAAAAAAAATTCCTTACTGATATAGATTTCATTTTAATTTTGTAATAATAAATATCAATTGCTTTTAAGAAACATTAAGTAATTGAGTGAAATATTGACATTTTTAACAGTTTGTATTACTTATGAATATTAAATTTAATATGGGCTTTTTTTCCTGCAAAATCACCCTTTGCTAAAAAAGTTATTCATGCATGGTATTTCAAAAGACCAATAAGAATCCAACCCACAAGTAAAATAGAATCATATCACAATTAGCATCATTCTGTGATGAAGTTGCAATGTATGCAAACCACTTTTGGGAGGTCACAAATATAATCTTCAGTACTAATAAGGTATGCATTTAGATTAAAACCAATATAATATAACTGATGTAACAGTACAGTTTTCTTCATGACTTTAATATGAGAATGTAGATTATGAAAGTGATGGAATCCTACATTTTTAACCACTATTAAATATACCATATTATGAATATAAATTTTGTATATTTTTTAAGGCCATCAATAAAATGATGTAGACATAGCAGTAAAGATATTCTTGAGATTTTTAAAGCCAAAATGCAAAGGTACAAGGGGGAAAAAAAACCCTTACTAAAATACAAATAAATTTTAAGTTCAAAGTGTTAAGCAAAACATAGCACTTACTGAAGTCTATGAGGAAACGACCATATCCTTTCCTCTGATGTTGAGGCATAATCATGATACAAGACACATTATACCTTTGCTGACAAAATCGTTCCTAGAAAAGAAGATAAAATATCACTATAAAGTCAAATTAATATGAACTCATTGAAGGATTTTAAATTCATGAAAAAAAAAATATATATATATATATATATATATATATATATATATATATATATATATATATATATATATATATATATAGGGATATTAGTAGCTATACAAATCCTAAACTGGATTAATGCTTTGCAGTCAAAATATTTTTTCCGCGTTCTCAATAGTCTGGTTGCCATTAATTATTGAATTTTATTCATTCTTGGCCTTGTAACTTTGACTTTTTCTTTAATTATACACAGTTTAAAATGCAAAGTAAGGTACAAATAAGAAATTTTATTGATCATTTAAAATAAAAATTGTTACATTTTAAAATGTTTGACAGTATGATAACATTTAAAACAATTTTTATCTTGAAGGCATGATTTGCATGTGCAAGTTTCACAAATGCAAGTGGTTTCCCTTCATTCTCCAGGAATATTCATCTAAATCAGGGATTCCCAACCATTTTACATCTGTGGCACCCTTAGGATTGAGATTAGAAACTCAGGGCACCCTTGTTAGAATTCTAGCTTTTCTTAATATTTCAAAAATTAAATGAAAGCTAAATTTATATCGGAAACATATAAGATTTAGGTTCAAATAATTATTTATTCTATTGCTAATTTTATTTATTTATTGAAAAGTATAAGCAACAAATAACAAAACAAAATACATTAATACATTTTCAAAAACAGCCATGTGATTCAGTATAGTATTATATTAAAGTACTAGCTGAATACCCGCACTTCGCTACAGAGTACATTCAAATTAATACAATGATCAATGTATGCAATTAATGCCAAAAATATATATATATATTTATAAAAAAATCATTACAGATATTTTTATAGACAAAATAATGTAAAAGAAAATATTCAAATTAAATGAAATGGTCAATATATGCAATTAATTTGTATGCTTTATATCTATCAAACATACTAAATTGAATTAAATTCTGAAAAAAACTTCTGTCTCAATTAGTCTAATGGTTAAATTTTATCTTTTACTGTATTTTAATATTTCTTTTGTCAATTTATTTTGCTGTTATGCACGTGACGCAAAATTAATTTGAAGTATCACAAAAAGAAAAAAAAAACATGTGATCAGCATTTAATAAACTAAATTCTAAAAATTAATCTTTAAAAATTCATCAAAAATCAGAAAATGGAGGTAAAGACACAAAAAAAGATTTTATTTGAAAGGAATTTTTATGATCTTTCTCGTGATATAAATTTTATAACTCAGATTATTTTAAATGCAAACTTTAAAGAATGTTACAAAAACAGCTTAAAAATTTAATTTTAAAACATCTAAGAAGAATTTTTCAAAAATATTTCTTAGTGCTTAAGTACATTGTATTTTAAGTGGGGAAAAGATTGAGAAGTTTCAAATCATAGATTTCTTTAAAAAAATTAGTAAATAAAAGATGTTCAGTGTGTACAGGATCATAGTACGGATTTGCATCCACAGTTTTATAAGGACAAATTGTTAGATAAATTAATAGTACACAAACCTTTTAATATCGATTAAAAAATCTAATAGGATCACATTTTAGGAAGTACATTTTTTTTAAAATCCATAACACTAAAAAGGCACACAAGACAAAACTGAGGAAACTATTCAATATCAAATACATATATTATACAGTCGAACCCCATTATAGTGAACCTGGTATATAATGAATGAAAATTTTGGTCCCGCAGTTTTCCTATTGTATTTAATGCTAATTTATCCTCTTATAACAAACTTCGAAAACTTAAGAATTGGCTATAATGAACCTTTTTTTTCAGTCGACGACTGAATTATTTTTTTAAAAAACTCTTTAGGAATGTTGAAGATACCACGAATGTTGAAGAAGCAAAGAATGTTGAAGATGATGAAGATTTACTTATCACAATGTGGATAGAAAAGCACAAAATTTCATCATTCTCAGATTGTGACATACAATTGTTCAAAACATGATGATGAAGTCATTACATGTGAAAATCCGACTGATGAAGATATTTTGGAAGAAATTAAAATGAATGATTCTGAAATAGAAGATTCTGCTTCTTATGCTGATGAAGAACACATAAATAACGAAATCCCCACCATCTCAGAAGCTACAGCAGTGATGCATGTAATTAATAAGTTTTTGTCTACATAAACAGTGGAAGAAAGAGTGTTGGAGTCTCATTTGATGTATTGGACAAAGAAATTTATAAAATGTTTTTGAAATTGGCATCCTGTCAGTAGAAGATTACCAATTATTTCTGTATCAAAACAGTGATCAACAATTGAAGGTAAAATTATTTCCATTTGTCTTCATTTTCAGTTAATTTAATTAGTATTGTGTCGGTTTAATGTAATCAATTTTAGTCAATTTAATTCCTTAATGATCAATTTTAATAGATTTTATTATTTTTTTCAATACATCATTATTGAATACACGTAGCAACTAATGAGTTATACATTTTGAGAACTCTAAGATTTTTCTTAACAGTACGTATATAGCAAACCACTGGATATTCCGAACAAAACCTTTAGTCCCTTGAAGTTCGTTATAATGGGGTTCAATTGTATATACAGGTAACCCTCCTATAACACAGTAGATAGGTTCCCAGAAAATGCCGTGTTGTGTGAAACCATATTATATGAGACCCAGAGCCAGTACAGAAAGGGGGGTTACGTTCCGAAAACTTCATTAAAAACAAACAATTTTTTTTAAATTCCATATAAGCAACTTAATTTTTATTAAAAATATAAATGTATGTATAACACAAAATGAAAAGAAACAAAATATTATTTTCATTTAATGCGACCTTAATTTAATAAATTTCTTCCTCATCACTGCTCAGTAGAATCAAACGAGAACATTTTTTCGGTTGAACGATATCACCCTCACTTTCAGAACCTTTCTCTTCATTTAGATTTTTTGCAACTTCCAATCTGTTTATACATTTTCATGTAAAGCCACTAGAGTTCATTATTCCTTCCCGTCATTATTTTAATGAAATTTTGTGTTTAAATGTGTTAAACAAAAATCCTGTTATATAGTGCTTTAGAAGTACAGTGTTGTACAAAGGTTTTCGCAATTTTTTTTATCGTGTTAGAGCGAAACCGTGTTACATGTTGTAGTGTTATACGAGGGTTCACGCAATCTATCCTATCGAGTTAGAGTGAAACCGTGTTGTAAGATGCCGTGCTGTAGGAGGGCTACCTGTACATTAAAAAAAATACTAAATAAACAAAAAACATACCTTAGAAAAATAGCCTACTAAATGACATCCTTTCTTGTCATTCTTTGTTAAAATATAAAATAAAAAAGATTCAACATCATAAAATAATGTTTTGTGGTCTAAAAACATCTTAGCCAGGAGGCATAAATTTTGACAATATGTTTTGTTGGTAACACCATCCACTTCAAAAACACTAATATCTCCTTTACGGTAGATTTCATCAGCAGGAGGATGTGTCAAAGTACATTTCATCTAAAACAGAAAAATGTTCATAAATACAACTGAAAAATAAAAAAAAGAAAATGCTTGAAAATTAATTAAAAGATAATACAAAGAGTAACATAAATCAAAAACTCTAAATGTTGCTTATAGTTATTTTTCAAGTTTTTCCCATTACCTGAAATTCCATTACAAATAGGTTAAAGTATAGTAATTTGGATAACAAACAAATCACGTGAATTTTATACCTTTGGATTATTGATTAGTTGGTGTAAATAAAAAAACAAAAGTAACATTTCTCCATTTTAAAAGAAAATAAATATTTTTTATTTTAAAGGTTATTAAAAGCCTTATTAGGATTGTTAAACCAACCTTAATTTATTAAGGTTAGCGTAATGCAAAAAAAATAAGATAAATAGCTAGAAATTTTACATTGTCATAAGAAAAAAAAATTATCAAAACACATTAGTTAAAATAATTATAAATAATGTACCAAATCTCATATATACAGTTAAATTACCTTTTAATAGAACATTAAAATCACACATCTGAATTCTGAAGTAAGGATTAGATGTACTGATAAATTTTACACTTGAAAATAATGAAAATAAAAATTTTATTGAATTGTTTAGTCATGAAATAATAACTAAAACTTTATTATTTAGTTATATTAAAGATGTTAATAAAACATGGGGATAGACAGCTAATTAATATATGATTTTATATTACCATCACCTGAAATGAATAACGAAAGGAATAAACAAAAAAGATGACTCAAAGACAATGACTCTATAAATGATTAAAATTTGCATTTACTCAAAATTTTGATTTTTTTTAACTTACTTTACATTATTTAAGATTATTAGAAAATGAACAAAAATGAAGTGTTTAAATCTTTAAGTTAACACAACTTGGATATTAGAACAAATACATAAAAAACTGAAATTTAAAAACAATACACATAAAAATTCAAATATCTCACCATATGCCTGTCAAGTGTCTTAATACTTCTCATGAATTTTAGACAAAATTCACATAAAAAAATCTTGGATAATCTGAAAAAGAATTCAATAGTGTCAACATAATATATATAACATGTTAAAGAACATTTAATTTCTCAAAATCAAAGACAAAATGATATCATTTCCAATTAGAATTTTCTTTAATATAAAAGAAATGTACCTTAAATATTCTTTTGGATAAGGCGAGGGATAAAGTACAGCAATTTCATATTTTCCAAACTGCAAGAAAGAGGGCTTACGTGACGTAGATGGAGAATCTGCTCTTATATCGATAACCTAAAATTTAAACAGATTTTTATTTTTTAATATAGAAAACACAGGATACACTCGATTAAAAACATTGTATAGTTAAAACATGTTTCAATTTTTAAAAAATTCTTAGAAACTCTGACAAAGACTTCTTTAATAGTGACTGATATATGATGGAAGTTTTTTGAAAATTTTAAAAAGAATTTAAATTCCAGAAAACTTACAAAAAATTAATGTTTGAACAACTGAATCAAAATTACTGATTAATAAAAATAACAATATTATATAAAATAATACATAATTACCATATACATAATTTTTAAAAATCTGTTGAAAGTAGCAGGAGGATAAAGATGGTTTATACTCATTTTTGAATAATAAAAATAATGGAACCTTTTCAGGCATTTTAAAAAGCCCTGAATAAATTTTAAGGGCCCAATAAAAAATACATTTTAGGAAATTTTTATAGTTTTTTTTTCAACACATTTTGCAGGAATGCATTATACATTATATTTTGAATTTATTTAATAAAACCTGGTTATTTTTCAAGTTTTGCAACCAAACAACAAAACTTTTCATACAGATTAAATTTAATTTAATTTTATAAACACATTACATTGAATCTATATATATAAAACAGTTCCGTAACTGACTGACTCACTGACTGACATACAACACACAGATCAAACTGCTGGACCGAAAAGGATGAAATTTTGCATAGCGATTCTTCTTATAGTGTAAGGGTGCACTAAGAAAGATTTTTGAAAAATTCTTAGATTTTTAAAAATTAAATTTTTAAGCTGTTTTAGTAACTTTTAAGTTTGCATTTAAAATAATAATTTGAGGGTAATAAAATTTATATCACGAGAAAGACCATAAAAATTCCTTTAAAATGAAATCTTTTTTGAATCTTTACCTCGATTTTCTGATTTTTGGTGAATTTTTAAAGATTAAATTTTAGAATTTAATTTATTAAATGCTGACCACGTGATTTCTTTTTCTGGTACTTTAAATTAATTTATCATCACATCCATAACAATGAAATAGATAAAAAAATATTTTTTCCCTTGCTAATGCGGAAGACAATTGAACATTATCTAAAAAAATATTAAAATACAGTAAAAGATATGTTCCTCAAACTGTACTATATTAACTGTACTATATTCTTTAATATGTCCTATTAGATTTAATTTGAATATTTTCTTCTACATTATTTTGTCTATAAAAATACCCCTTACGATTTTTATATAAATATATTTTTTTAGTTTTTTTTACATCAATTGTATGCATTGATTGTCTTATTTACTATACATATATATATTTATTTTTTTTTGGCATTAATTACATACATTGATCGTATTTAATTTGAATGCACTCTGTAGTGAAGTGCGGGTTTTCAGCTAGTCTTACATAAATGTGTAAATTTATTCCTAAAACCATGAAACTATTATTTTCCAAACTATTTTCATTTTATATTCTATTACACTGATCAGCTGTATTTTCATTTACCTTTTATACTAAATAATGGAAAAATTGCATAAAACAATCTTTTTAAAAATAAATAAATAAATAAATAATGGAGCAAGCACAATAAAACAATTATAAAATAAAGACATTCTGAACTAAAAATTAAAGAGACTAGACAATCCAAAATAGTCTATGATATTTAGGTAGAGGTCACGACTATAGAAGCCTTATTTCTGGCGTCTTTAACAAGTCATCAAAAAATTTTGAAAATTTTCTCTAATATTAATTGCTCAGCAATAAAACACAAACAAACTGAATCTATTCAAGTCATGGGCAAGTTCACGAGGAAATTGAAGTCATATTGTGGTTAGCATCACAATCTTTCTAGGAGGGGCTTGGGTTCGAATCCTGGCTAAGGTCATTTCTGTGTTGTTCCTTAATTAGGTAGATCCGTTGATTCACCTATATGGTGCTCCCATAATGAAGTTTACAACAAAAATGGTGATATGTATGCATAATTGTCCTCAGAACAAGTGCCTGTCACTTTGGAGGAAAAACTTTGAAACAGATCATGATGTAAAAAGTTTCAAACCAGGGTGTGTACTTTATACAGGGTGTTTCAAAAAGAATCATCCGATTTAAAATAATCATAACTATTCATCTTTTAATTCATTTTCATTGAATAATGTAGAGGCAGAAAGAGAGAAATCTCAAGTTTCATGTAGTTGCCGACAAGTAGCACTATTGCTCTTCCTTCACCTGCCACTTTGGTGTTTGTAAAGATGGCGACTGCACAACAGAAATCATTTTGTGTTCTAAACTTTGTGAAGTGTGAGTCCATAACAGCCGTTCAGCATGATTTTTGGCAACAAAATCCTGGTAAATTGAAGTTCCTACCTCTCAGAGCATTAGGCAATGGTATAAACAATTCCAAGACACGGGTTGTCTGTGTACGCATAACAGCCATTGAAGCAGTGTATACAGACATGTTCGCAAAAGTTTTGGACAAATTTGCCTGCCATATAGATATATGTCATGCATCCAAAGGTGGGCATATTGAGCATCTTTAATTTGGTTTGTAAAAAAAACTTTATGATTAGCCATGTAATATAAAATTAATTTTAAGTTTCTATGTTCAATATTTTTCATAATGTACTCATTTCAAATTGGGTGATTCTTTATGAAACACCCTGTATATTAAAAACAAATATTGAATTAATATTATCAACAAGGTGCAACGATTAATTTAGATTTTTAATTTAAAAAAATATCTTTCAAAATGACAGTATGTGAGACATGTTATACGAGGCAAATAATTTCAGCTATGACAAAAAGTTTACAATTAATATATGAACTTCCGTTTTCTCTTACAGCATGTCTTCTTGTTGATAAAACAAACAAAAAATTAAGACAATTGCTTATAACTGTACTTTTCATGACATGAACAATAACTGAGAATTTTTTTGTTTATCAAAATCTGGATTTTCAACTTTAAACTCACTGTAATTAGATGAAATTTTAAAAAAAATTCCCCTTTTGTCCTGTCATAAACTAACAGAAAATCCCCCCCCCCAAAAAAAAATGACTTTTTTTTCCCTTTAAAAATCACATACAGGTAGCACATTTGAACTGTCTTATAATTTAGATCAGGGGTTCTCAACCTTTCAGGCTCTGTGCCCCCCTTTCAACACTGATGTGAGGTCACGCCCCCCCCCCCCACACCACCACCATTTGTGGTCAATACAAGTAGTAAAATCGGAATTTGAAACTGAAGCTGATTATTTAAATGAAAATATAGAATAGATAATTTCATAAATATTGCTACACATATCGTAATTTGGAACATTTTATTATTAGAACATATGAAATCAAAGAATTAAATACAGATCAAATATGTTTGAGGTAATCAAGGATCTAAGTGAGGTCGGCATGTAATACCAGTCACTTTCACAACATTAATGAGAGGGCTGGCACTGTTTGTCCTTGACAAGTTTTTGAATATTAGGTTGTAACTGTGACAAAGCACACCTCAGGTCACTTTCAACGTCCAGCTTTGCTCGATATTTTGACTTTATGTATGCTAATGCTGAAAATCCAGATTCACGGAGATATGTGGATGAAAACTGTCCTAACAACCTCAAAGCTTACAAAGCAACTTCTGGGTAAACAGGAAAATAGCGTAACCAAAAATTTCCAACATCCATGTTTTCGAATTCCGCATTTGCTTGAGAATCATATTGTAGGTCGATTGCCTGTTCCTGAATATCATCAGGAAGTACATCCACGTCGATTTTAAAAGGATCTCTTACCAACTTAAACTCCCAGTTCTCTGAACTAATATCTGGAAAATAGTCTGCAATTTCATTTTGCAATGCTACCAAATGCCCTGATATAAGGTCCTTCAATTCATATAGATTTTTTTTATCACCGAGGAGGTCGTTTAATCTTGGAAAAAAACCTCACGCCTCCATTGAAATTCTTCTATGCCCCCTCAGGGGGGCGCACCCCCCAGGTTGAGAACCGCTGATTTAGATGATGTAAATCTCACATAAATACAAAAATTCATGCAAACACAGCTTTAGCACAAGAAACTTTCCCACAGTAGATTGTAATTTTATCAATTAATATAAATGTAATACAAAACTATGAAATCTGGCACTAAAATACAATTTTGAACAATGAAATATTGCTCTTTTTTAAAAAGAGAAATTAGTAGAAAAGTTAGGTTCGACCTGAATTATTCATTGACTGGATGTTTTATACCCCAAATAATAAAACAATATTTCTTTATCAGATAACAGAAAAATGGATAGCTAAAGATAAATAAAAATGGATTATAAATTTTCAAAACATTTTTACTTAAAATTATATACAATGTTACAGATACTCATTAATTTCAATTAGAATTCATGCTCTGTGACTTTTCAATATGCTAGGTCCCAGTAGACATACTGTGTTTTAAAAAAAAATGTATAATACATTGATAACTATTATATTAAACTGTCAATTGTGTACTACTGCTTTTGCAAATAAGAATCCCAGATATAAATGTTCACATAGTTGAAATTAGATGACATATTTAAAATACAATATGTAAATGATACAAAGATATAACATAAATATAATAAAATTCATATCAATCATCACACATATCAGTGATAATTTATATTCGCAAGTTAAATCCTAATCAAAATACTAACCAAAGATACACAAAAACATTAATAAAATATCCATAAACTATAATACGCTATGGATTAAAACTTACTTGTTCTGCCATTTCTTGAACTTTTTGATATAAAAGCATATCATCTTCAGTAACAGTGAATGGCATATGATTATCTTTTTCGTTTTCTGCAAAAGAATTTAGAAAAATTCGAAATTTAGTTATAACTGATAGAAAAAATAAAATACTATTTTGAAATAATCATAAAATATAGAAGTCAATTTTAAGTTTGTTATACTTATCTCCTTTGTTAAGAATCCAAAAAGTGAAATATACAATTTTTATTAAAGTTAAGAATCAATTCCTTACCATTGAAGTTAGACATCAACTTCATAAACTGGAAAACAAATATAGCTAGATATCCAAAATAACCCGCAAAAAGGGCATGCTTCTAATCTTTAAGATAGTATTTATAGCAAATGAAATATTCTTAGCAGCTATCCTATATCATTAAAAAATATAACCTTATTTATAACAGCAAAAAGATAAAAAAAATTTCAGATAGTCTTTTCTAACAAAACTACCGCAGGTTATTATCATAGGATTACTTATCACTGCTTACCTCTTTTGTATGTATATATGTTATGTATATATATATGTATCTATATATATATGTATGTATGTATATATATACAAATATGTATGTCACAATTGATGCATTTTGGTACTTTTCTGTGTAACTGTTTATTGCTTGACCAAGCGATACAGACTGGGTTTGGCACACTGCCAAAATTATAACTCGCGAGGTATGGACTGATGGTTTTAGCGTCTGAAATTTTGCTTTCCGGGGGACCATTATGGAGGAACGTAATCCTACATTAAAAAAGTTCCCATTATCTGGATGCAATTTGTAGATTCTAATGAACAAAAGTCCTTATTAAATTTTTAATCCAAGAATAAACTGCTCTATTTGTTTTTTCTTAAAAAGATGAAGCCAAAAAAAATATTTATAGAAAAGTTAATTACTTCTATAAAGTATAAATCTACCTGAGAAAAAAAGGAAAACCATATTTAAATTCAAAAGTATATTATAAGAGACTTCCTCATGAACAAAAAAATTTTTGATTGAAAACTACACATTTGTACATCCCTTCTTCCCTCGAATTCAGTTTTAAAATTCAATAATACAAAGAAATTACATTTTAAATTTATAAATGAGAAAATCAAAGCCATAGACTAATCTTATAGTTTTGCATTCATTAACTGGATTAAAAATATGAAATATCTACTCTAGAATGTTTCTGGCACCTAGCATAGACCCTGTTTGTGAAATATATATTTTCTTCATTATGTCAAAAAGAAAGGATAATGTCTTCAGTGCAAATCTCATAACTTTAGAGCAGTCTGTGATGTACGGCAATATCTATATATTTCTCATTTTTTTTCCCATCTAAGCTATCCTTTCCATCCATGTAACTTTGTACTCAGGATATAATTTTACATGATACATCAAGAAGTAATATTTACAGATATTAGTATTATTTACAGGAGGATAAATTTATAAAAAGACTAAACTTACCACATGAGAGAGTTCCATTTGTTTGTCTGATTAAAAATAAAAATTACTCACCTTTCAACTTATTTACATAACGTCATGTTAGAAAAGCCTTAGGTACAAATAAGACTAAACAAGCATTTTTGTAAGGTGAAGAGGTAAATATTAGAAGTATAAAATACATAAAACATTTGATATTGATCTAAAATTACCATTCTTTCTAATGAGGAAAATGTATCACATTTGACATTGAATGCCAAAACATTTCAAAACCATTTATTTGTTGCAAGAAAGGAGTGTATAAAAATAAGCAATTGTATCTAGCAAGCTATGAATATTGCTATTCCCCTAAATGGTAATTTTAAACTATGATTAGAAAATGCTATACTGTTTACCAAGTTTAACTGAAAAAACAATATTTATACTGGATGGATCCATTTCTACCTCTCTTTTGAGCACTTTTGACAGTTAGGAACAATCAAGTTATGATTTTTTTTTTAATTTAAAAACTGTGTCGTTCTATCTTACCCTCTAAAATTGCACACACACACACAAATTACTTCTATTAATTACAAAAGAGAGAGCAGAAAAAATACAATATATAAATGCATATATATATATGTATGTAATAATAATGTTCCACCTTTATTATTTAACGCTTATTCTAAATTTTTCCGTTAACGTTTCAATAAAGTATAGCCCCCAATTTCAAATTATGACCTAAGGATAAGTGAATTAACTAGCTAAATTGTCCCTTAACGCACATGCAATAAACAGTAAGAATTGTTTTCAAAACATGATTCAACATCACGAGTTTTTCTCGCACCTTCCAAAAGATCATACAACTTCTGATGCACGAGATTAGATGGTCACCGATAACCAATTAGAAGTTTTTGGCCCCCTGGTGTAGAAGGTCATGAACCCTTCATATAAGCGCTAGCAGGGGTTCTCTGCAGCTTTTTTTCGTGACTGTCTTCGTATGTTGATTTTGTTCTGTCCATGCTTTGTGTCATCCCCGCACTCTTTGGTCTTTTGTGCTCTATTTCCATGCACCACATCTTTTCTCTGTCCATCAAGATGTAGCGTAGCTAAATACTCTGGCAGATACAGAATTTACATGTACTTTTATGTGTGCTGTAATATACTTCAAAACACTGTCATTGTGTGTCCAGAATAAAGACAGTTCTAAAAATCTATGGAGATTCCTTTCGACATGACTACAGAACGAATGCCTACAGCTGCTGGGTATTACATATACATATATGCTTCATACTCATACATGCAAACACAGTCAGCATTGTAAACTATCAACAACTATTCAACTTTAAATATTATACCTAAACTGTACTTATCCTTAGTAGGGAGGTTATTTGGAGCTAGATTAATAATATATTTGTAGGTATGTATACAACTTTCAATGGGCACTGTCATGATTTCATCAACTATAGTTTTAAATATAACTGAATGATATCACTGAAATCATCACCCACATGTAGTGGTTAATGTTCTGAGCTGCCACACAGTGGGCTTGGGTTCAAATACTGTATACAGCTTGGTTGTTTCTGTGTCATCCCCCTCATAGGGAGCAATGCTGGCTCACCTATATAGTGCTCCCATTATAAAGTGGCCAGTAAATCATGGTGAATAACAAAGGGTTAATGCCTCACGACAGAGTGCCTCCACATTAGATAAATATATATATCATTGAAATCTTAAATCCCAAAAGGAAAAACTTCTGATGTACATTTGTGAATCAGTTTAATGAAAAAATGCTCCACCGAAACAAATAATAATAAAGCCCACTCCCTGCAAAATTTTTGCTTATAGGAAACTTAAGAAAATGCATAACAACACACAACTTCTGAATATGCACAATAAAATATAAGGGTAGCAACTAGTTTCAAACTTAACAATAGTTCTTCATAAGGCTGAGGAGCACTAGGTGTAATAATTTCTATGAACTATTCATAAATTTTTCATTGGTTATATTAAGAAGCTGCATGTTCCTTTTATGCAAAATTTTTACAGTTAGTACAAACAAATATTTGTACATTATAAATAAACTGTTTTTTGTTTTTCCAAACAAACACTAATGAAATCTCGTTGCAATTCAGAGAGAGCATTGAATGAAAATGAGCTTTTTCAAAAGTACAAAGGAATCATTACACATTGATTCACTCTTAATATATTACATCCATATTAAATTTAAGAAAACTTCACATTAAATCATTGCGATGTAATTAGTAATTTTCTTAAATAAACTGTTCATTTTAATTCTACTGCAACCAAATCAAATATACAAATACAAAATTTAAAAATTATAAGGCATTCCATTAGAGAATGAAATATGAAATTGTATGAAAGACTACAACTATGGAATACAAAGATGAAAAGAAGCCATTCAAAAAATAATTAAACTGCCTGCAGAATGTTTTTCTAACATAATAACAACTTTCATAAATAATATTTTCTTTAATTATCTGTTGCTTATGACATTCCTTATTAAGGTAGAATCAAGCACAAATGCAAATTTTAAATATTTGGAACCTTTCAAGTCAGAATTAAGTACTTTATTATAACTCTCATGCACAAATAATGTACATACCTGGTTTAGAGACATCTGTTTGTACATCAGACAAACTTGTCTTTTCAGAAGCTGATAACCCAAAGTGAGTTTTTTCAGGCACTGATGAGCATAACTGGGAATAACTTAATTTAGAATCACTATTAACAAAAGAGATTTCATCATTTCTACAATTCTCTATGCTTTTTATACTAGAACAACTTGGACTTGACGTAAATGATGATGATGCCTCACAGTCAGAGTCTAATACCTTCTGCCTACTATCCAGTTCTAATTTGGAATCTTTACTTTTATCATGCAACATATCACCGGTACTATTTCTATCACAAAACAATGAAGTATTATTAAAATCATTATCTGTACAACTATTAAAATTTTTACGTAATCGCTTTGTAGAAGGTTCATTTTGAACAAATCCTTTCAGAGCTCTTTTGCGTGAGTCAGTAGGGGCTGTGTACAAATGAGATAAGCCATCAAAAAGATTTTTCACCTGACCACTGCCACTTGGTTTGGCTGAATTGAACAAACTGAATGAAGAAGCTGGACTTAAACCTAGAGATGACTGAAAAGTGGACGGGGAACTATTTGCAACACCTAATGGCAATGAGTCACTAAACCCTTGAAGTTTGTTATCAAAATCACTATTACACAATTTTTTCACTGAATTTTGATCACAGAGCTGCTTTCCTGAGAAGCTGTGGCCAGCTGCATTGTTTGCTTGTATTTCACCATCAAGCGTCAATGAGTCACCAAGAGATGATATAGCTACACGTGATTTTCTTTTGTTGGTTGGAGTGAAAAACCGAGAAAGTCCATCAACAAGTCCTTTGGGCTTAGGACGAAAGCAACTCATTGATTGTGATGAAAATGGCTGTGTAAGAAAACCAGACCCTTTGAATGAATCATTGGGGGTTTTGTCAATGTCCTTTAAACAACTTGACAATGGTTCAGGCTTAGGATTTTCCAGGGCAGCCAAAAATGGGTTTTCTTTGTCAGTAGAACTAACATTATCCATGAAGGCCTGCCGCCTGTACCACTGCTTTTTCAGGGGAATTTGAAATGATGACCACCTACAAGAAAAAGAATATCATTTAAACAGAAAAGCATACATGATAGACAAAAAATAATTCTTCCTAGGATGAAATCTTTTAACACTTTCCCCCCTCCCCTCCGACATATATATACATATATAACAGAAAAATAAACTACTACCTACTTTGAGCATATAACTGCAAGGACACAGACTTGTAACTTTAATAAAATTAATTTCTCTCCAGTTCTTAACTTAATAAACATTGTATTAAATTTTTACACACTACACATTCTTAGTTATTTGACACAATCTGTTGTTGCTAAAACAATCTGCAGCAAATAGCAATATATATATATATATATATATTTAAGAATTTTAAAACTAGAAAAAATGCCAAGTTTGTTTACCTGAAACTCAAGGCAAATAAAACCATGCATTGATTATATAAACATCATACCCCTGAAATGAGTAAATGCAGGATAAAACAAGTTTTGTATGAACCCAGCAAGGGATTACCAACTTATAGGTATTTTTAAGGCCATAGTGCAATATCATATACTGCATGAGCATGATTAAAGATTCAATGTCAAACTAATTAAACTTTCAATTTAATAAATTTTAAACAAATTTGTGTATACTTAATCCATACTGAAAAATCTTCAGTTTTAACAGTTGGCCTGTGCTTGTTATGGTCACTCTAAGGATAATACTAACAGGCAACAATTAATTGGGAATTTTAACAGATTAGCCTTACTTTACCAAACAATAAATCTTAACCAACAACAAACATGGTAGAAACACAATTAATCTCATTTAAATATTATTAACTCACTTTCCAATTAAATATGTATTTTTCATAAAAGATAAGCTATAAACAGATTTATATATTTTTGGTGTTTTCCTATAACCATGATCTCAAAATATTTGAATCACAAAGGTCAAGATAAAAATTTCTCACTGGAAAAATGTTCTCCAGGCTTTTTATATAAAAGTACCTTCCAATACATCTGGGTACAGCAATATCAGTTTTGTTATAAGAAATTTTATACCAATTCAAAACTAATTTGTTTGTTTTATGTTCATATATATATTTTTCAAAAATCTTTAATCAGAAAATAATATAAGAAACATTTAAGTAAATTATCAATATATACATTAACACGTTCGCTGCCAATAAAATTGGCATATCCATCCTCAGATGCCAACATTTCTATGGTGTCCACCGCAACATCACTATCTCCTTCCGATTCACTCGTAGAATCCCAACCGTAATCTTCATCATCTGTGCTGTCCTAATCAGAAAGATCACTCTTTTCTAATAATTCTAATATTTCGGCATCAGTCAATTTTTATTTACTTTCCTTTTCTTGGGCTGTGAAGGTCCTACCATACTTGTACTGTCCGCCATTTTTAAAACGCGCATAAAAAATTTGAAACACAAAATTTGAAAACCACGCACGTAAAATATAAAAATAATGCTTCACTAACATGCCTCAACAAGATCTTTGTTCAAACTCCAAGGCCGGGCTAAATATAGAGCAAATAGCTTATCCTAGTCGACTGACGCACCAGAGTGTCGCCGGCATGGGAGGTAGCACTATGCTGATGGACTAGAGCGTCAGTGGCAGCAAATGTGTTAAATATAATTAAACATTTATCAAATTATTTTTATGCTTTATAGCGTAGATAAATATTTTGCAAAACGTTTGATAATGATAAATTTTTAAAATTATGCTTCAAAACATTTTTATTGGGAGTTTAAAATTAATTTTACTAAACACTTACGTGCTTGTGGAATTAAATGCAGATGAACTCTTAGAAGAAGGTGTACTTTCTTCTATCTTCAGCTGCTCTCCTGCCTCAGCAGTTTTAGTTTTGTTGCTTTTAAATCTCATTGTTAGCTTCTCTACACATGAAGAACAGGACAGAGAATCTACAAACAAAACAAAATTTAATATAGATTGGTCAACAAAAAAATTAAAATAAAAATCAAATTCACCATTTAAAATTTTACATTAAATATAAGTATTGTAAAACTGTAAATTTTAGGGGAAGTTGTTTATATATAATTTACCAACTCAAACCTGGCTGCATGTTTATACAGAAGGCTTGGCTGAAAAGGTAAACGAGGGACACTAGAGCAGGTGCCTATTCAGCTAGTTTTAAGATCTGCTAGCCACTTGGGAAACATTGTGACAACGACGACATTGAGATTGCTGCTTGTCTCTATGGTGATGGATAAAGTGATAGATTGTCCATAAGATTGTGTTTTTCATAGATTCCTAGGCAGCCTTTGTGGTTTAACTACTCATGATTATAGAAATTATGGGCCTGTCTATCATTGTAAAGAGCAGTTAAGCAATCTTAAGAGAGTTATGAAAAAAGTTGTTCTCCAGTGGATTCTGAGTCACTGTGGAATCTATGGAAATGAGCAGGCTCATTATCGGACAAAAACTGGTGCTCAAATGCCTCAACCTAGTCTCTTATTACTACTGTGTAACATTAAACAAATTATTAAAACACTTATTAAAAATACTAGATTATCAATTTATCGGGAGACTGCCCAGGATAAATGGAGTACCCTTTTGAGAGATAGAGACAGGATACTTATGACTTTGCCTAGGACCATTGATATTGCTTGTTTTAGAGCGCTTTCAGGACATGGTTACCTACAGAGACACTTACATCATATCTGGTTAATGATCCTAACTGCCCATAATGCAAGTTGGGTGAAATGAATGGAGATCACCTCAAAAGCTGCCCTAGTATTATTGTAAATATTGAAGACAATGTTGATGGTGCTTTCAAGGACTTTTATACTCTTTCAGACTCTTACTGGACTGCCCATCAATTAATGGTTGAGAGGCTGGAGACACGCGTAGGATAAAAAATATATATATATATATACATAAAAATACATAGAAAATTTACATCTTGGCTTCAATTAAATAAACCAAACACTTTATAACATTTAAAGTTGATTTATTGTTCTATTATTAGTAAGAATATAAATTATACAAAAAAAAATAATCTCAAAAAATTCTTGATATATTTCAATGCACAGAAAAGGCTATAATTATTATAGAAACTCTTACGATACAGAAATCATGTAATTATATTAGTTTAAAGGAAACAGATGAATACTGATTTAAATAGTTCCATATAACCATATTTGAGTGATATGAGTAAGTCAAATACCAATTTTTAGATAAAATTAATGGTATTCAACACATTCATATGACTCAAAATTAGAACTAAAAAATTTTAGCAATAATTAGTCTGTAAAAATTGCAATTGAAAATAATTTGTGGAATATGTTCACAATTAATAAACTCAGATAATTTAGAAAAGTTACTCTTGATTTGGACAATAATAAATAGTTGCAGCAACTTTGATATGATAACAATAACTAATTATGGATGAAATAAAATCATTTTGCTATATATTATTAACATAAAAGAAAAATTTTTAAAAATTGGAAAAAAAAAGTGAGAGATAGAGTGAGGTGACAAATGCCCCCTTTTCTTTCCTCTTCTTTTTTGAATATTTATGCTTTTGGAGCTTTATCCAACTGAATAAGATTCCCATTTATCAATAAGAAATTGACAAATGTTTTACTATATATAACAGGCTTTTTAAAATCCCAGATAAACAACATATAATGATCATTAAAAAGTTATACATGTGATGAATTGCATGTATAACTGTTCAAAAGGAACTGCATGCATAACCGTTTTATTTCTTATATGAAATGAATAAACAAATAAAAACTTGCATTTTCACTATGACCATGAATTTGTATATAAAGGCAAAAGAAACCAAAGGCCAAAAGAAAACAGGAAAAACTTGTAATTATTAGAACTATCTGATTTACCATAGCAACATTATTTCTCTCCCTTTCTCAATTTTACATTTATAAATGCAATAAGGTAGCTCAAGTTACAGCCTGAAAGATCAATTCTCAGCAAGCAATTCAAAGAAATTATTCAAATATTGAAAAATTTAATTAGATGTGCATATGAACATGAGAACCTTTCCAGATAATTTACAAACATGTGTCAAGATTTTGTATATTATGCAAATTAAATTATCTACTAACATCTAGTAGGGAACAACAGCATTTGCATTCCTAGATGGCAGCAGGTAAAAGAGGATTTGTTGAAGCAGTAAATGCTAAATGCTTACACACTTAATCATCTGCTTATGACAACAATATTTTTGGATCTGAGTAAAAACTTACAGATCCAAGTCTTGTAAACTCATTTGTGAGATATGTATATAGATGCATGTTTTTTCAGAAATGAGTCAACAACAAGATTTTGTCTACCCACTAATTCTTGTTACAATTTTATATCATATCAATGGATGTCCTTCAATATATCACTAACCATGACTTCTTTGGTAGCAGCAATTTTCTATTTTAAAGAGAGTTGTTAGAGAACCTTGCATCACTCCAAGATTAAAAGTTCATGAACATAACAGGGATATATTGGGGATTAAAGCAACTTGTTAGCCATATTCTAGATCATTTTTACATTAGATTTTCATTCATAATATTTGCAGGGTTTGATATCTCAAAATATCATAAACTACTAAATTTTACTTGATTATTGTTAGAAAGTTTATCAAAGTTTATCACACGACAATGCAATGTGAAAATTTTTTACCATCAGAATACTTCTACCAGATTCTTTACCATCAGATTTTAAGCATGTTTCATGATTAAAAACAAAAGAATCTCTTCACAAAAGGTTTCATAAACATGAAGTCTAGAGTACAGTTTAATTTGAATAAATGGTTAGGACGTGTATAAAACTTTCAATACATTGGAAGACACAAAATGAATACAAATACAATTAACTTTAAAAATAATTATACTGATTAACATTCCAAGACAAAGAACCAAGTGAATGTACAAATAAACCAGTCAAAATTTAGTACCTTCATGATATATTAGTGTAGACACCTAAATTTATAGTAATGGTACTTATTAATACAAATTTTAGAAAATTTTGAAAAGTATAAAATTTAAATACATTGCTAGAACCTTTTAAACATACTTACGTTGATTTAATCTTGTAGAAGGGAAGTGTGAACAACCCATGTGAACAGTATGTTTGCAGATTCTGCAAACTACTAGGTCTCCTATAACATAGTCAAATATAAGTAAATAAAATTATACACAGATCAGTCTGCAATAACTTTAATACTTTCAAAAGTTTAATAACATCAAGTTGTTTTTCATTACTTCACTTGAACTATTAAGAATATATTTGAAATAACTTACTATTTTCTCCCTCCTATTTCTCCATGTATATGCTTTTTAATTTTTTTTACATTCTCCAAAATTGTTGCAGAATGTTGAGCCATCACTGACAACATAATAGGCTATTTACATAGCAAAACTGGTTTCATTGTTCACTTTTTATCGGTCTTCTTATGACCTCTTAAGAGCAGTACACTGCTAATCTATAAAGAAAAATATAAAAATAAGCACCAATAAAAAATAAGATGAACTTGAGGTAACAATAATTTACTATCAGTAATTCTGTTTTTAAAAAACTTGTTTTGTAAATAAACATAGGAAATACATTTAGTGTTTAAACTATTTTTTAGTACATTAAAAAATATTAATTATTTCTTAAATAATATATTAGATAAGATTATGCAAAAAAGTTTTTTTTTTAAAAGAATACACTCAACTGAAAAATAACATACCTGTTGAAAGAAAAAAAAGATTGCTTTTTAGTCTTTATAGCTGAACAAAGATGTAACACATGGAAAAAAAAGGTTTTTTTTTTTCACAGATAGAAAAAGTACATTAGCTTTTTTTTCTCCCACAGAGATTATTTAGAGACACTTTCTCCCAAGAGTTCAGCACCCAGGCTTGCTAATCATGGACATATGCCAATAACAGCAACTGCGCGGTACTCTCAGTTTTAAATACACTCGTATAGTTTGTGCGGTCAGACACAAGACTACGCACATACTTCAGATTGAACTACGTGCCAAATGAAACCTTCTAAAAATAAAATTGGAACTATTTTGCATACTTATTTGTGCAAACACAGAAGAATATTTGGATGATTTAACTAAGACAAGTATAGATATAAGTTTGATGAAAATATCAAGCAAAACTGAACTGGTATTCCCATAACTGAACTGAATAATTTGAACTGCTAGTTGAAATTAAAATCTCTTTAAATTTCACTTTGTAACAAATAAAAATCAAGAAGAAAATAAATATTTAATAATATAATATAACATTTGAGTCTCTTACAAAGTACTGCAATATTACAGCAGCAAAATTTGATTTCATTAACCCTTAATTATAATAATCCTACTCCTTGTTCTTTCAGAAAAAAATGCCAGTACCAAGTATTTATTTAATTATTAAAAAACAAACACTTTTTGGTGCAAATTTGGTAAATTATTATTTGGAAAACTTTTATTTCCTATGTTTATATACAAAACATGGTTTGGTAAATTATTATAGAAAATTTTGGTAAATTATTACAGATTTAAATGAAACACTTTAAAATCAAATTAGAAAAATGAAAAATGCAATGCACTTCAGACCAATCAGGAAAGTTGTTACATTCAATAGAATTAATTTAGCAAAAAAAACTAGTATCCCATATTGAGTTTTATTTGTGCTGAATGTATTTTACATATTTATGACCCATAAAAATTACAAAACATAGGTATTTTTAAAAAAACTTTTTAAGTATATGATTAACCAATGTGAAACCACATTTAAAAATAAATTAGCTATAAAGATATTTATTTTTATGAAATTGATTTCATAATAAATCAAAATTTTAAATTTACTGTATGAGGCAGCTCAGAACAGATAAATATGGAAATGGTATCATTATTTGCAACAATCTGAAAAGAAATGACATTTTGCCAACTCCTCATACACAATCATTTAAGTAATAACAAGCTTTCAATTATAGCTGATTTAATTTGGCAAAAATATCTGTGGTATCTCAGAAAGATCAAAATATCCTAGTCTATGTTTCTGTCAAGACATTAAAAATCAGCACTGTATCCTACATATCTTTTGATGAACTATGTTCTTTAAAATGCTCCCTTTAACAAATATTATATCATACCTCAAAATAATTTTCTAAGTTGATCCTAATGGACAAAAGAAATGTACTTAAAGGTAGATAGTGAAATGGTTGGTTGGTTAGTATTTACAGTATAGCTGTCATCTCTGAAATACAAGGAAGAAAAAAATAAAATAACAGAGGACCTACAGCTAAAGTTCTGTCCGAAAGGCTATAGACATTCAGCAAACTGCTATGGGCGCTAACTGCAAGACTCTAATCTCCATTTATAGATGGTGGTACAGATGGTTTATAAATGGCAAAACTTAATGGCATTTTAAGTAGTTTCTAACTTCTTTAAAAGAATTTTAAATAAAAAATAGACCATAGTTCCCATAAAATTCCTGAAAAAAGAATTTATTTTTAATTTAATTAAACCTTTCAGTATGTCGATATTTTTAACAGAAAATATCTGAATAAATGCAGCCAAATATACAAATTTAAAAATTA
Source organism: Dolomedes plantarius (assembly GCA_907164885.2). Taxonomy (NCBI): domain Eukaryota; kingdom Metazoa; phylum Arthropoda; class Arachnida; order Araneae; family Dolomedidae; genus Dolomedes; species Dolomedes plantarius. The sequence continues at coordinate 183,320,173 of OU015492.1, read as the reverse complement.
ATTTATAACAACTATAATTGATAAGAAGAACAGTTAAACATTCTTGTCTTCCTAAATTTCAACTCTGTAAGTTTCCAGTTTAGCGGTATGTAGCAAAAAACCATAGTGCTCTCAACCAACCAACCATAACTTCAAATTTAATTTTTCTACACAATGCCCCATAGGACAAGCACCTGCTCTCCTTGAAGCCAAATGTTAGGTATTGACCCTGCCCGTAGTTTTGATCAGAGAGCAAACTGTCATCTCAATAATTTTTCTCACTGAGGCTGCACATCAATGGACATCTAGATCTTCAATGTCCATACAAAGAGACATAGAAACTTATTCCGCATTTTCTTACAAATACATGAATGAGTGAAGTTATGGTGAAAAATCATAATTTGAAAATAAATAAATACAATTGTCTTTTCAAATGAAAATCGATGTTTAACTAAAGAAAAGGATTTTACAAATTTTTAAAATTTTGCTAGTTAAATATATTGAGCATACATACATTCAAGTCTCTCATTAAAAATTTAAAATCACTTTTTAAAAAAATTGACATTCTTTTAAAAAGACTTTTGAAAATCCTCCAACTGAATTTAGAGGCTTTACTTCGAAATACAAAAAACATTATTTGAAAATTTCGATTTGCAAATGTGTTATTAGAAAAACACAAGGGGAAAATCATTATAGCTTGGACATGAGGACTGAGATGCACAGCATCGACTCATATGGGACTTCAAATAAAAAAGTTGAACTGATAACACACAAAATCTAAGATATTTATTAATAGCAAAGGAATAAGGGAATACATCCGCATAATTTCCCTAAATTATTGATTTCATTTTGTCATGAGACATCCTCTCTATTTAACCCAGAAAAAAAGAAAAAAGTTTCAAACGTCAATAGTAATTTCTTTGTTAAAAATAGTCCAAAATGCATATAAGACCAAAATGCTACTAAAATGCTAAAATTAGGCATAGAACATAAAACAAATCACAGTAAAATTAGATTTGGAGCATAAATTTCTATAAATAAAAAAATAGCCAAATAGAAAATAAAGTATTTTAACAAAACACTTCAAAAGCAACCCAATGGGTGAAAACAATGGAGTAAAACCAGATATGTAATAAAACCCTTTCATTAATCTAAGCAAATAACTCCTCTTATGATCAGGGAAATTTAGGCTAAAATAATATCAACTGTTAACAACTAACTTATAAAACAAATAGGTAACAATGAGCTTAAAAAGGAGTTTTTCTTAATATCTCATACTTTAATTAATTAGATTCAATATTCTTTTTCCTTCTTTAATTAAGATAAGAGTGCTAGAAATTTTTTTAACAACTACAAACAAAATTTGAAAAACTAAAATTTCTCTCATCCAAACTACAAACTATATAACAATGATTCCGGGTAACTTTCTAATTCTTCATATTCAAATATATAGTCATCATTTAGGTAAATAGAATTAAAAGAGAGAAAAACTACATAACTTCAATACACTTAATTTTCTTTTACTGCAGTCATTTTTAGAAAAATATTTCTGCTAAATGATCTCAACACAAAGATTACTACTGATTTTTTCACCTCATTTGTTTTCTAAATACATTTAAAATTAGTCTCTGCATTTGAGAAGAACATGATAAATCTATCGTTCTGTAGTACATAATCTTTTTTTTTAATTTTGTCCTAGTACAACATACCAGTAAGCTTATGTAATAGAATTTGAATTCAAATTGCACACAATTGAAAAATTAAAAAATTATTAGATGTCTACTGCTTTATTTCAGGCCCACAGAAAAAGTCTTAATTGCACAGAAAATATATTAAATTCCAAAAATACACAAATGCTCATACATACTAAAATGTGAAGTAAATGTTGGGGTATGTATTATCAAAATAATAAAAAATTGAGTCTTAAAAATCCTGATAATTTTTTTTGTCTATTAGAAAGCATGCAAATATTATGCACTATTTATATTAACAACTTGAAGAATGATTTAGAGATTATTTCAAAAATTCCATATAACGGAAAATTTACGTACAAATGAAAATGGAATCCATTTAATTTTTGCTCACTGATGAATAAAGATAAATCTTGATTCTAAGGGGAAAATAAGATGCTTATCTTTAAAGACAGTCTCTCCATAAACAGGAAGAGCTTAAACCATTGCAAATATTTATTAAACTCTTAACTATACAATTAGAAATTAAAAACACAGAGATGAAGATATACATTTCCTCAAAATTTATAATATGCATCTTGAGCAGTTTGTGCATAAACAATGGGTATTGTTATTTAATAAAAATTAATGCTCCTCTACCTATATTAATTAATAAATTACATCCAAACCAGAGAAGACAGCATATGAATGGTTTTGTAAACCCTCTAAGATTCTTATCAAAATTAGCTACTATTTAGGTTATGAAAATTTGCACTTCATATTGATTATGGCAAGAACATCTTATATAAGCAAAACAATTCCTTCCTTCAGTTCTCGTTACAAACATTTTCTTTTATTATGAGTATATATGCAAAGTACATATAAAAAATCCTCTACATCATAAATACTATCCTAATATATGTTAAAAACACACAATACACTACATCTAGCGATTAGTTTATATAGAAATACATAATTTCCATAATTAAGCACTTTAAAATGCTGCAATAACGTGTTTCATTTTGGTCAATACATAGAAAATTGAGTATGAGAATAAGCTAATGCAGTGAGTTTATCACTGTTCATGTTAATGAATAAAACAGATCACATCAAGACTTTAACAAATTCATTGCATACCTTTGATAACAAAAAATATTTGTTTACAATTTAAGTCCAAGAGTTTAAAATTTATTTCACAAAAGTGCTTCATAAATACAAGAAAATTGCAGCTCTTTATCCTTCTGAATGAAAAAGAGGCAAAATGTTTACTTCTAGACTTACACAATGATGCATGTTTGCAAAATAGAGCCATAATAAAAATTAGTAAACCTTTCCTAGCACAAAGAAACTATAAATATTTAAATATCATTAAAAAATTGCGTTACCTCTCAACAAAAGAAATATTAATCAAATACTTCGCATCCTCAAGTTCAATCATAGATAACGAAACCGTGCAAGTATTGACATTCTCAATTTGTTAGGGTCAACTTCAGTGATAGTCGTTTAACTAGGTTATTTATCAATTGTGACCAATGAGCTCCGTTTTCATATTTATCACTAAATTTTGTACCAAGATTAGTAATCAGGTTACTGATAATAAAATTTAATAGTTATTATTAAACAAATTATCACATATTAACGCAAATTAAAGAAAATAAGCCTAAGAGCAGTACGATTCAAACACAGGGGGAAATGACATTTACAGAAGAAAACAAACCAACTTCATGATGTAATCATAACATTTTTCATGAAAATAAAATAATAGTTTTATACTTACTATCTATCAGCTGTAAATTTTTCCATAGGAAAAATACATTTTATGTAAGATATCTGTTTAATTTATGCTACAACTAAAAAACACCACAACACATAAAATCAAATACATCGCTCCACAAAAAACAGTATTTCAAGATTTTTAAAATCACAGAATCATTCCTTTTAATCATTTTTAAAGAAAACGGTTGATTTCCCAATGAAATTGTGCGGTTTTATGTACACAAATCACAAATCCAGTATTGGCGTATCTAATTTTTGTTTACTGTAATATAATAACTCATATAAATATGGCTGAACAGCAGACAACTGTAGAGCTCTTACGCGTGTGCATACATTCACTTCACTTCACGTACAGAAATTAAATGCTGCGTCGGTATCCGCAAGCTCAATCATACCAAAACACAGGTAATTTAACAAAATCAATTAACATTATTAATGAAAAACCTGATAAAATTATTTAACAGGTACAGTGCCATATACGCACACATACAAGCAATATTAATATCATCTAGACTGAATAAAAAACTATTCAGCTAGAAGAAAATCTTAGAAAGTTCTCCGTAGTTAAAATTCAAGGGCAGTAAAGATACAGCTGTTTTAACCCTCCAATACTCGCGTGTCATCTGTAACACGAACAGTTCTCATGGGGGACAAGTGTCACCCACTTTTATGTCGGTGTTATTTCCATATGTATTTAACTTTTTTGTCACCAAATTATTTCTGTAGTCTTTTAGGAGTATATAATAAAAATAAAACACAATTAAATTTTAGAAAGATAAATATTGTTTATTACAAATCAACCATACATTCAAAATAAAAAATATTAAAAAATTTTGCACATACATTTTTCAAATGGTCATTACATATCCACTCTCCGCATTTCTCGTACCACTTTCGCGTTGTTCTGTCTCTCTGTGGTCCACAAGCGTAACAGCGTTAGTGGCGCACCCAGGGGGTGGGCGAAGGGGCCCTGCCCCAACCTCAAAGAAATAGAAATTGCATTATGATCATTGAATTTGCATTATGAATATTTTTATCCGTTCAACTCCCCCCCCCCCCCAAGATTAAATCCTGGGTGCGCCACTGAACAGAGTCCTGTGGCACCTTCTTTTCCTCTTGAGGTACACTGTTTCAAATACATTCCTCATGGGAGCAAATTTATCAAATTATCGTCGAGATACCCTATCCCGAATGTCATCAAAACGAAGGTACCTGAGAAGAAACACAAACCTGTTTTTGCTTATTGTTAGGTAGCATGATTCCAACCTATTACCTATCGAGTTACCCCATAACTTATCGATATTTGTCCTGGAACTTTTATAAGTGCCTATAAAAAGAAGAAGACCAAATAATGTCCTGACCTCTACCTCGTTGGTATTTCTGACATCGCGATCCCTTTCAAATTTACATTTGATAGAATCAATGTAAATATTTGAGCAGTCTGATATTATTTTATAGAGTTGTTGGTCAATAAACAAATCTAATATTTTTCTGGAGAAAAAAGTTTTGCTGCTATATTTGGCCTTGTAAAAAGTATTATAATGTTTTCCTGCCTGGTCCTGACACTTTTTTATCACATTCAAAAAAGGGATTAAAAAAAGTTTCATATAAAGAACCTATTTGGCATTGACTCTCTTATTAGTTTTTTAATCATAAATAAATAAAATGATGTAAAATCTAAATATTACGGAGAAAAAAAAATCACTTACCTTCAAAAGTTACGTGGATGGTCGCGTGGGGTACAGGTGTCAATCAGTGAACTTTGACGCGATACAATCGAAAAACAGTAAGAGACTAACTAAAGTGAAAAGAGAGGGGACAAGAAGGAAGGCTCGTTTGAAGGTAGAAGAAAAAGGGGAGACTTCCAAGATTCCGATGACCGCCTTTAGGGAAGATAAATGTAGGTGAGTGATATGTCCCCCACGCGTGTATTGAAGGGTTAAAATCATCGTATTCAATACATTGAAACCGCAGATGGAAAATGACGATCAACCAGATACGTAATAGATTTTTAATCACAAATAGAATCGTTGAGTCGTACATAAAAGACTTTAAAGAAACCAAACAAAACTGAGCATTGATCATTCTTTCAAAGTTTTTCAGTGGTATAGGACGAAAATGAAACGATACCGATTGGAAAATGTCGTTATAGATTATTCCACCTAAAGTTTTATTCACAAAATCAAAGTATACAAATCTGTTATCTTTTCTTCAGCACAGTAATGACACATGGGTTATTTTTAAAACCTTTAAGACAATTTAGAATTAAATACGCAATGATAATTCCCACTTATTATGTAAAAATGTTCTGCTAAGTTCGGAGAAACCCTCTTCTCCAGTTTTAAAGAAATTATAAAATAAAATAAAATGTGCTACAGCAGTAGTGTGCAAGCTTTTTCGACCGCGATCAACTTTCTGTAAATAAAAAAACACATGACTCTAATAAAAAAATTTTTGGGTAGTAGTGATTAAAAAAAAATAAAATAGGAGTGTTGACAAACAAAATAGAAAAAATAAGCAAAATTTTGACGAACTATTTTAAAATCAATGAACTGTATGTAGATTCTGGATATATATATATATATATATATATATATATATATATATATATATAAAAGGTATCACTTATCTTTTGCACTTGCTTTAGGCAAATTTCGTATGACTAATACTTCATATTTCAATATGAATACGTATTTGTGTTTAATTTAGGTAAAATTTAAAAATGTGCGCGATTTCAAATTATAAGCTTCATATTAAAATTAAACACTGAATATAAACTGAAAAAATATTTCATATTAAACACTGAAAATTAAAAACTTTATTTATTTATACCAGCATTTTTTTAAAGCGAATGAGATGGGTGAACCTGGACCTCGGATCATATTTGTTTAATATCTGGTGAAATATTTGAGAATGCAATTCTCGTATCAACTTCAGGGTTAAGTCTTTATAGTTGTTTTATTCTTATAGCTTCTCATTTTGAATACCCAGTTTAACGTATAAAAAATATGAATAAAAGCACCAAAAATATGTAAACATTAAAAATTTAAAGCCTTTTTTTTAATGAAATAATTCAATATAAACTATCAGCGACCCCTCCAATTTTTTTCGCGACCCACAGTTTGCGCACTACTGTGCTACAGACTTGGGGTTTAAGGGAGACGCCATTTCAGCATTATCAAATTTGTCAAAGAGTTCACGGTTAAGATCAGCGACGCAATGACAAGAGTAGCGAGGGAGAAATTGAGAATCCTCAGAAGCTCAATCGGCCCTAGCTGCTTTCGCACAGACCGTGACAAGAGGAGCCTGTTAGAGTTGAGGAAAAAGGACACAGGGTATGTTCATGACGAGACTTTCATCTATCACATCATTTGTATGGCAACGTATTTCGTTCGGATTAGGAGGTAAAACTGATGAACTTAGTGTCATTCTGACGTAGAATTAAGTCTTTTCCCGCACTAGGTACTGGGGGCTAACTTGGGCATTCATCATTACGAAAACTCTCGTCGCTACTGCTCGCAAATGAAAGGTGACAGAGAGATTATGTATAGATCGTTAGATAGAAGGAAACACCGCATGCAAATAGATATAAATGGCTGCTGCCGGTTGAGTCTCAGCAAACTGGCATCGTCGCGAAAATGTATGACATTTGGCTCGTTTTCGAATGACTGAGCGTTGTTTTGTATCACCGCATTTGAAACTTATGTCATAGAATTGATGTCAGCACCTCAGCTCGTAGCTAGAGAATGTCGCCTACCTTGACTTCATGCATGCCACGTTTGGTCCGAGAGGGCCTCCACAACAACACCTAAGTCTTTCAGTGGATCGTGCATCGACCAACGGTGGCTCCAGGGGGGGGGGGGGGGGGGGGCAATCCCCCCCAAAAAAAGTCCGGTGAATTTTTTTTTCATAGCCTAAAATTATATAATCCTAGACCTAATACTAAATGAGTTTAAATTTAAAATGAGAGGATGTTTATTTCTTTTATATATATAAAACCCTAAGAGCCGACGTTGCCTCTCCCAAATCTCTGGACTGGAACCGCCACTGGCATTGACACGATCATCATAAGACATTTGGACGGCTTGTGATGCAACCACAACATATCGTACTTCTCATATCACCCAATATTTCCAGTGTATGATTTCGTCGAAAGTGTAGTATCGTTATTTGTCGCCTAATAAATGATGATGATTGCATACATAACCATGTTTCCTTTTCCGCCTCACCAAGACACAATTCTATGTAAAGCTTAAGGCGGTTATAATCCCGTTTCTTTTTTAAATACGATAATTTCACTATCAATAAATGACATGTTGCGATGTTAGTTTTTTTAAAGCTATTAAATACGTTAAATGTTAAACGGAGTATTCTAAAGTTTAATGTTAATTACTTATAAGAGCATGTGTCTTGCATTTTAAGTTTTATTTTCTAGGTTATAAATGTAAACATGTAAAATGTATTGAATAAAAAATTTACTCAATAAAGTATCTCAATAAAGACTTTAAAGTATCAAAAATCGATTTCGAAGTTCCTCTATATGTAAAAAAAAAAAAAAGATAAATAAATTACGGGATCTTTACTCCTGCAATATTGATGTACTGCATATTTTTCTAAATTGAAAATGCAGATAAGCAAGTTTATTTTATTTCAACTATTATTGACCGGAGTTTACAAGACTTAAAAAAGAATTGTTTTTGTATGTTGGACATTAGTTAAAGTTGAGTGCCTTTCTGCAGGCTAGAAGATACTTTATTGTGTGTTGTCAAATAATTAACCGGACTGGGTGAAAAAAATATCCGGGTTTATATTTCTTGGGTTGCCATCTCCTTCAAAATAGTGTAATTGGGAACTAAGGCTATGTACACACGAGAGCGTTGCAACGCGCGTTGATGAAATACAACTGATCAAATGCTTGCGTACACATACAACGCTCTTCTACTAGAGACGCGTCACAACGCGCGTCTTGAGAGTTTCACGTAGATCGCGCGATTGCAGCGCGCCTCGAGTTCCTTCGAGTTGAATTAGACCTTACACATAAGAGCGTTGCAACGCGCATTCTCTAACGCGCGTTGCAACGCTCTCATGTGTACATAGCCTTAAACAACATGTCCATCGGTTTCCCCACGCCTCATTCGAGGTAATATTTTCCCACAAAACTCTCGTGTACCGCTTAAGATCCCCTTTAAATTTCAAACACTGTTCGGAAATGTCGTCCCTTCATTTTCAATTTGGAAAAGAAGCGAAATCACGAGAGTTTACGCCCAACAAGAGCGGCTGATGGGGAAAGATGGACAAGTTGTTAGTCAAAAAAAAATCTGTGGTTATAAAGACGTGTGGGTGGGTGGGCGGGTACTCGTGGTGAAGGAACTAGTCGCGTTTGTCCCAACGATCCAGTCTTTTTTGTCATCTCTCAAGCGCCTTGAAACGTTACGGTAAAACTCTGAGCTGACCGTCGTGTTGAAAGGAACAAAATTACGGTGAACTATCCCTTGATATGAAAACACACAACAACGAGCATGCTCTTCATTGAACTCCAGACGTGCCGTGCTTTCTTTGGTCTCGGTGATTCTGAGGCGACTCCACTTCCACAACTGCTGCTTTGTTTCTGGATCAAAACCGTAAATCCAACTTTCGTTACCCGTTATGATCTTAGAGATGTTTGCGTCCTCACGAAGATGAAGGCACATATGTATAATAAGTTTCCTTTCCTGTTTTTGAAAGGAAACATACTGTTCAGGCTAAGGGTGATGAACACGCAGTACCATTCAAATCAATACAAGGTGGGCCCGAAGTAACCTAGTGATAGCACATTGACTTTCGGTATCGAGGATGTTCGAATCGAATCTTGACAAGCGTCATTAAATACCGTCATGTCTAAGTCGGATATGGGCACATTAAAACCGTAGACCGGAAGGTCCTATGAGGTCAGAGAGGGTGGGAAAAGGTATGATCCCTGATATGTCCCCCCCCCCCCCCTGGAGGGTGCTCAATTAGAAGGTGACACCTGGCTAAGTTGGACTCTGACCCTTGTGGTGCCATTATACACAAGATGTATCCATCCACCCGCAAGCCTATATGGACCTGGTCTGGAATACTGACGGTCACGGGGGCATAAGCAACAATAACAACACAATGCAAGGTTATTATGGGGTAAACATTCCAAATGCAATAAACATTTCTTGTGGCCGAAAAATTTGTAGATACAGTAACCACCGCTTATAGTGATCAGTGGTTATAAGAATCAATATCACAAAAACAAAAGCAAACGTATTATTTCCATGTTAAAATTTTCGCTTTAAAGAATCAATCCACCGGTTTTAAGAATCAGCCTACACTCTTTGCTTTCCTTTCAATTTTCCACAAACGCCACTTAAACCCTCAAAAAGGCACAAAGTTCTTTCTTTATTTTTTTAAAAAGAAAGACTGATAAGATGGGATAGAATACAGTCATAAAATGCATCCCTTTCTTTGTTAGACATAATAGCTTCCCCTTAAATGCTTTAGCTAAACACTGTCCTATTAGCTTGACACAGGAGCATCTTACCCGTCCGGGTCCAATTTCACTTTTCTCCACTGACAAAGAAAAAGACTTTCTCCCACCTCCTATTTCCTGGATTCTGAAACATATAAATTTTTGGCAAAATGTCACATTTGCCTAAGTGATAGTAGACATTAGTAGATTCAGCATGTTATCAAACCATGAAACATAAGCTAGAAAGAATCTTTGTCTGAGACTATTGATATTGAAAGAGATATAAACAGCCTTCTGAAAACTTCATTACGTCAAACTACCATAGAAAACTTTTTCTTGCATCCTTCCTGTAGTTGAAATGTTAAAACTGTTTAGCAGGTATGCTGTTACACATATTGGATTTTTTTCTTATCTTACTATAATCATGTGTATCTACTTATAGGTCTAGAAATTAAGTTGCATTTTTAAAATTATAAAAAATAATTTTAATAAAAGGCAGTGGCACACCCAGGGGGCCCTGCCCCCCCCCCCAAAAAAAGAAGTAGAAATATTGATTTTGCATTATAAATATTTTTATTCGTTCATTTTGCTCCCCCCCAATGCATTATAAATATTTTTATCCATTCATCTCGCCCCCCCCCCCAAGAAAAAATCCTGGGTGCGCCACTGATAAAAGGTAATTAACCTAAATTAAAGAGAATTTTATGGTAAATCTATATTAATAAAGTAACAGGAGGGTTTGTCGAGATCACGTGACCATAACGCGACCGGGCGGACTCATAAAAAAAAAAAAAAAAAAAAAAAACGCCGACAAATACAGGAATCTGTGTATTTTTTTTTTTCTCATGAAAGTACATAAATGTTACATTATTTGGAAAGAGCTTCGAAAACTGATAATTTTTTCTGCGTACACTTATTCTGTTAATTCAATAGTTTTAGAGATATTTTAATTCTAAAATCACTCACTGCTGCGAAATCAAATCATCTGGTGCAGTGGTTCAGCCATCTGACGGCAGCGACGGGAAATAAAATTGACGGGAATGAAAATTGACTTTAATTTAACACATTTGTAGGCTTTTTTTCTTTTGTGGGGCCCGAAGTACATAAATATGTTACACGGATGGCTTGAGCGTAGCTAGGCGAAGCCCGGCTAGTTATCTCATATATGTATACATACGTGTTTGTGTATGTGCATGTCCAAAAACCTAAATTTCGGCTATAAGAATCAAAAGCAGTAATAACAAACGTGATTCATATAAGCGGAAATCACTATATATTGATTCTGTCACATTAGAAGACAAAGTTTAAAGTGTCTCCGAGAAAGATTTGCAATCTGAAGTGCCTTTTTTAAAAAATAAATATTAAGGGCGATGCTCCCTTTGCTAATAATAAGGCAGAGAAATCTGTTTAGAAATTTGTTCAGACTCGTATGCTTACATCAGCTGTCACACAATATCAGCCAATAGATCCAGCCTTCTTTCTCTGAAAAAAAAAAAAAAAAAAGAAAGAAATTTAGGAACAAGTATTCAAAGACAGGAAATGATTATCAGTGATATATGTTTCATGGAACTAAATATTTTTCTAGAAAAGGAGTTTTGTTAAATGATACTAAACTACAAACCTTACTTTCCATCTGAATAATCTTTTGATTTTGTGAGAGTTTAAAATAAAGAAGTTAAAATTTAAAATAAAAGGAGGTCAGTGGACGGAAATTGAAAAATATATAAATTTAAGACTTAACAAGAGTTTCTCCATCATATTTATTTTTTTGTTATTGTTTCACAAAAGTTCATCTGATCAAGATTAATATTGCAAAATTTTGCCCTAAAGTACACCCATGTCTGTACATGAGATTTCCAGATATTTGATAGAAGGCAAGAGCCCATCAAACTAAATTGTAAGTCTGTAAAGAAGTGTTCCCTTGTAATTCACTTTAATTCAAATAGGATATTACATGTGTGACCATCCAACTGAAGTAGAGTGAACATATACATATCTGATGAAAATGCAAGGAGCATATCCTAGTAACAGGGGTCACTCATGCAAAGATAAGCAACTAAATCTTCTAAGCATCATCTTGTACACCCAGCAACCATGGACTCAGGTTTTGCCCCAAGTTCTTTTTTTCTGCCAGCATACTTGTCGGCAATGTCATGCTCAGGATCCTAGGACATGGACAAAACATAGGTCCATAGAATTGACTTAAACAGATCTAGAATTTTGGATTTGCCCTCTTATAAGTATGCACTCTTTGAAGTAAAAGTTTAAAATAACATAATAAAAAGTCATTTGTATAGGATTATATGCTGAAATATGATGTCTCATATTTATATATCTCATATAGATTGCCCATATAGATAATTTTTTTTTTATATATAGATAAATATTTTACCTAACATTTTTATCAGTGATATACATATTTTTCTGATTGTAAGTAACTCAGTCTTTCTAAAATAAAAATTAAGTACTTATAAGCACTTTGAAATAGTATTATAAATTTGATGGATTGACCCCCCTGGGTGAGTCACTGCTTGACTTGTTCCTTTTAAATGTAAATGTCCATTATATATATGTCAAACTAGCAAGTTTATCTTGAAATACGGAGGAAAAAAAAATCTACTTTTGATATATTCCAGTCAGCAATGTGTTCATATTCTTCCATTATGTATACAACTTTAACAAGAGCTAAAATATTTATAATATATACAACGTTATAGTGCCACAAAAAATAATACAAGAATGTCTTCAAAAAGCATAGTCTATATATGTCGGTCAGTAATTGAAAGCGTAAGGGAGAATTTATATTTAACTACTGTATTTTACTTAAAGTTACCAAACACAGTATCAAATCAATAAATAGATATACATTGATAGTTGCATGAGTTCTGCTCATAAAAAAGCAAGCAAGTCTGTCTTGAAATAAGGAGACAGTATAAAACTCTTTATTTCAGCGACATTACAACTGGCCAGTGTAAGTAATGTTCAATGAAACATGTAATATGTCTGTTACTTTGAATCAACCAATCGACAAAGCTAAAATCAAAAATATTTTAAGTCTTTTAAATCGAGTTAAACAGTCAAAGGTTAGTTTCTCTCTAAACCCTGGCTCAACACATGTTTACATGTAAATCTTTATGTTTTAATATAATTGGTTTCATTCTGCTTTAAAATTCTCCAATATCAACATAAGTACAGTGGCACCTCTATACATCATTTTTAAAGAAACCTATCATACTGAACAATAAATGCAGGAACATAACAAAAAATATCATTGGGTCCGGATGAAGTAAACAATAGATATGATAAAATGGTTATTCAAGGAACGAACGATTTATCAAGGTTCCACTGTAATAACATTTATTTTTACAACACTAAAAATTTGCATAAAATATACTTTAACAAAATTTTATTTATAATATATGCATTTTTTATTTATTCATGCACTAATTATATATTGAAGAATATTAACGTTTTGCAAAATGTACACACACAAAAACAAACACCACCACAAAAAAAAAAAAAAAAAAAAAATGGTTTAGTAGACATAGATCAATAAAAAAAATAGTAGCTTAGGAATATAAACACTATTACTTAATGTAAAAATAAAATAAACTAAAATTTCAATAGAAAACACTTATTAGATATTAGATTGTATGTGGAGGGTATAATTTTTCCCAGAATGCTTAGTTACCTGCTTTATGCATTGCTCTTTCAAGAATAAAAGATTCTAATTTTAATTTGGCATCTTTTAATCAATCAGAAATGTATGCAATGGTTTAGATATTCCGGGTAAGAATAGAAGTAATACACTTCCGTCCTAATTATCCACTTTGATTGTAGAAGGTATCACCTTTAAACAAAGGATAATCATCTTTTATACTACCCACCAGTCAGACGAATTAACTTCTTATAAACGCTTTTTCAAATTTGATTGCTTTAAATAGCATTATTGTGACAAGCTAATCTTGATCCAAATTCTGAGTTACCTGCATCAACTCCTAAAATTTTAAATTTATTAAACTGTTCAAATGAACATATGTATACACAAAGGTAATAGAAAACAGTGAATTGTTTGGTGACAAATGTTTCATGTTTTTATTGGCATAACAGTTGAAGGCTCTACAGAATTCTAGGAAAACATTAGTATAGCGAATGCAATTGAATCAAGCAATATTCTTCAATTACACACATAGCACTTCATATTCTTTAAGCACTTTGGGTTTCAAAACGCCCTTACAAAATTCAGTGGAACCTCTGGAACATTCTGTGTCATTGGAATTAAAAGAAGTAACCTTGAATTTCAAACTATGAAAATAAACAAAGCTGATTTATACTTACCTTCTATGGACTTCTTTCCTATTAAAACTTCTAACAACATCATCCATTCTCTCTGCAACTGCAACAAGAAATGGAAAGTTACCAAGCAAAATGCCTCCATATCAATACCTGATTAAGAGGGGCTTCAGGAGCTTCAGGAAGAGTAGTGGTAACTACAGTACATGGGCCGGGCCCTCCACTGTAGGATGATATAACAATGCATAAAACTTCAGTGATCAATAAAAACGAAAGTAGGAAGGAAAATAGAAAGTGGGGAAAACAAATAGCTTCGATAGAACAAGTAAAGCTAAAACAAGTGTGAAAAAAGAAACAGGGCGAACAAACAGGTCAATAAATTAAAAGTTACTAGCAATAATGGCACGGGGCCGTTTCTTGTTAGCTGGGTCAGCAGGGTCGTAATCGGCAAGATTTTTAATAAGATCATTTGGTAAATCTTTATGGAAATTAATAGCAAGATTTTTGAGATAATTTTGAATAGTGTAGAGATTTATCTCCCTATAAATGTCAACATTACGAAAATACCATGGGGGCATAGTGATTTGCCGAATAGTCATGTTTTGAGCAACAGCCAGAATTTTAATGTTGCAATCCGCTGCATAGGACCAAACCGGATTAAGAGGGGAAAATTACACCTATAAGTTACTCGGTAACCTATCATTAATTTACATACATTCTCAGAGTACTCAGGATTATTGCGCAGAATAAATTACGCAAAATCCAATTAAATCAATGTCACTAACATGTAATACACTAGGTTTATTAAATATTTACACACCCTCAACGGCATGCAAATGACAATAACTGTATGAATTATGACAAAATATAGTCATTATTAATATTAACAGTCCCTAAATTTACTGAAACTTCAAACATAAATTGATATTGACAGTAACTAAGCTAGAAGAGGCTAAAATTTATAAGTTTTAGATACTGCATTCTGTCAATGAAAATAATGCTCAGCTAGACACAATTCATAATTCAAGCACAAGGTAAATATAACTAGACCTTAGAAACATTTCGAAGGCTATGACGTCTTTCTGATCTGCAGCCAATCAGATACATCATTACACTCCATTTCGCTTTTGAAGAGTTTGTGTACTAAACAGAGAGTGCGCTTTTAAAATGCAGTTTATTTTTGTGCGTTTTAGGAATGTTGGTGGCGGTAGGAATTTTTGTGCTGTTATCGTAACGAATAACGAAAGTAAAAATTACAAGTAAGAAGACGACATCAAAATTTCTAAGTTACAAACAATACTTCTCGATTTCCCTGGTTTACATGTTCATGTTTTATTTGGCTGCCTGTGATGAAGCACTAAGGGCCTGTTCACATAGGAGTTCGTCGCGTTGCGTTAAGGAAAAGATAACGTTGAGACGAAAATAAACCAATCACAGGCGTTAAATATTTCATTGCTAATCGTTTGGAGGCCTATGATTGGTTTATTTTCATCCCAACGTCATCTTTTCCTTAACGCAACGCAACGGACTCCTATGTGAACAGGCCCTATGTCACGGACTTTTTGAAAGTTTGTATGCGTCATGAAGCAGTAAGAAATGGGGAATTTCTCGAAAAATGGACCGATTATGGTCACTCACCGGTAGATGGCACGACATGTAACAGAGGCGCCGATTTTTCATTAAGTTATATAGACATGTAGAAATCACGATGTGGTGATTGTCATACATAATACTCCAAAAAGAGTCATCTCAGAAGGTTTTTCTTTAAACTCAACAATTCGATTTTATTTTTCTCTAGGTAAATAATCACAGAGAGGAAAATATTGTAGCGCGATTAACATTCACAAGCCGCGAGCCGCTATCTGACCAACAGGTGTCAGTGTCTAGTACGGACTAACTATCGCTTGAACTCGCATGAACTTACTGACCAGAGTCCTCTTTCCTTCGCTTCTTCGCGCGCATCTGCCCATGCGCAGTGTTCGCGGAGCAGACGCCAGCGCATGTATCCATACGCTGATGTTCGCTAGCGCTGACATCTAGCGGCGCTGAAAATAAAGAGTTCCCCACAGACACGTGTTTTCGAAAATTGTTTTACTAATATTAAAATTTATTCTGTGCAATGATATGCCAACATATATTACATCTGGTTGCACTAGTGGCTATCGATCAGCCACAGAAAGAAACAAAGAAACTGGACGGAGAAATCCTTGTTAGTTTACTGCTTCTAAGGTAAGAACATTATTATTGTTTTGCTTTAATATGAGATGTATAATAGTGAGAGAAAAATACAGCTGTTGTTTTTTAAGCGAATACAAAGTTAAGACAGCTTAAATTCTGCCGAAAATAAGCATGTTTTATTTTCTAATCATCCCTATATCCCATCAGAAAAAAAACCTGGCGTTCTCAATATGAAAGTTCGACGTGAATCAGACTGCAAGCTAAACCTGGACTCGTTGGAAAACATCCCACAAGACCACTGTGACTATGTCCACATTGTATGTTCTATACTCCAGGCTAATCACTGCCGACAGTGAGTTTCCGTAAGCAGAACAAATCTGACAGGCCTGCGAGCATATAGACCAATATTTCCTAAACGTCTGTACATAGTTTGCCTTGAAACTGTGGTACCCTTGTCTGCAGATAGCTGACGAGACAGGTCGGATGCTGTGCTCCGTCTGCTTCTTTTGGCAGTTACTGCTAAATACCGGTCTTCATTAGGCGTTGTAACTCGGGGGCGACCTGTACTGTAACGTCTACTGACATTTCATCATCTTGGAATCAAGCCGAGAGATAACAATTTGGGCAATTCCAAATTACTCGGATACTTCCATCTGAGTACTCCCACATTCCATGTGGCCGATAATTCTACCACGTATAAAAATCTTCCACATGCGTCCTCTGTGTCTGTTGCGTCATCCTACCTCCTCACTAGACGGCGCTTCTAACGCGCGCCGGAAGCATATAATGTAACTGTAACTTTTAGTTAGTTAGTTAGCTCTTCAGAATGTCAGTTGCTGTGTGGTGTTGTGTGCGTTCGTCCATTAAAGTGTTTTAAAGGAAATCAAGTCGTTTTTACTCGTTGCTCTAAAGAAATATTTCCGACATATAACATCTGGCGCCCAACGTAAAATTCAACCCAATTTGAAATGGCGAACATTTTAATTCTAGAACGAAAAGTTCTTCGGTCTACTGTCACGAAGACAATTACCGAATTAGATGCGTGCATAACTGCACAGAATGTTGCTTCTGCTACTCAGGCATTTGCTAAGCTTGAAGAGAAAATGCTACGGTTGCTATCCAAGGATGAGGAGATTGTCCAGTCCCATTTGTCGCAAAGCGAAAGTACTATGGAGGAGGGTGAGGTGGCAAAGCTCGATTCAGTTTTAGAACAGGAATTCGAGAGAGCAGAAACGTATCGAGACAATTTTACGTGTGCCCAAACACGGTATTTAGATTTTTTAAAGCCTTCCGACAACACCGTGCCACTGATGAACGTTGCTTCCAGGTCGTCCGAATTTTTAAATTTGAATTTACCAAAGTTGATGCTCACAGAATTTGATGGTAGTCCTAAAAATCGGTTTTCGTTTTGGTCAATGTTCCAGAAAATTGATGGAGATCCGAAAATCGAGGACGACGTGAAACTCGCTTATTTAATGCAAACTACCACAGGTAGGGCTTTTGATTTTGTTCAAACCTATCAAGTGTCTAAAAGTGATTACAAAACTGTCATCCCAAATTTAAAAGCGCGTTTCGCAGATGACAGAGTTCTTATTGAACTATATGTTCGTGAACTCTTAAATTTAGTTTTAAATCCTACACATAATTTGTCTTTTACTGATTTAGTTGATCAATTAGATGCGCGATTACGTTGCTTAGAAAATTTAGGTGTAACTAAAGAAAAATACGCATGCATGCTTGTTGAAGCTTCCATTCCTGAAAATATTTTAATTGCTTGGGAGAGAGAAAGAAATTCCATTTCTCGTTCCAGTGATTCAAAAACGAATGACCTGGAACTTTTGATTCGGTTTTTGAAAACAGAGGTTTTAAGCGCTGAGCGATTACGAGTTGCGAAAAATTTCTGCTCCGAAGGGGGTAAAAATAAGAAGACTGGAAATGGGAGAGTAGATAGTGATAAATTTTTACCTGTCGCGACAGCTGCAACTCTAGTAAGTCACCATAATAAAAATGAAAAACGCGCTTTTAGTGAGTTTTGTTTGTTTTGTTCTAAAAAGAATTCGCATAGAAGTAGCGATTGTTTTGTGGCTCAAAAAATGACTTATCAGGAAAGAAAGGATCAAGTGTTAAAAACGAAAGGATGCTTCGCGTGACTTAGAATTAATTGTCGAGCCGATAAATGTCATATGAGTGTGCGTTGTGTAATTTGCTCAAGGAGACATTTTCTGATTTTATGTCCTAGTTTAAAACAAGATAATGAAAATGTTTCTTCCCCGGTGGGCAAAACAGGAAGTAATGCGAGAACTGCTGTCCAAACTTACTTGGGGTGGGTTGTAATGGGTAAATCCTTATTCGACAAAACCAGTTCTAATCATGCCATGCCCATCATTTCACTACACGCTTCTAGCCAGATTTGCGACCTTTGGTCACTCGATGTTCTCGGAATTCGAGACCCCGTAGAGAATAAAACCAAAACCGAAATCGACGCAGAAACTGTCTTTTTTGAAAAAACTGTTAAATATCGCGGTGGTCGATACGAGGTCAATTTACCGTGGGTCGAAGGACACCCGGAGTTGCTTGATTTACGTTTTCAATCAGAAAAACGTCTCCATACCATGACCTCTAAACTTGTTTTTTCAGGTAAGTTTGAATCTTATGACAAAATTTTGAAGAAGTGGGAACAGTTGGGAATTATAGAAGAGGTCCCTGACAAAAATGACGGGAAAGATATTTCTGAGCTAAAATGCAGGTATTTACCTCATAGAGCCGTGTTTAAGGAATCTAGCCTAACAACTAAGATACGACCAGTATTTGATACCTCTTCAAAAGATGAAAATTCAGTTTCCTTAAACCAATGTTTAACTACAGGTCCAAATTATATTGAAATGATCCCTTCTGTTCTCAATAGATTCCGCAAAAGTCGATTTGGGGTAGTTTCTGATATAACAAAGGCTTTTCTTCAGATAAGCGTGTCCCCTACTGATAGAGACTATCTTCGATTTCTGTGGTGGAGGGATTACGAAAAGCGCGAAATTAAAATATTGAGGCATTGCCGAGTTGTATTCGGTTTGTCTTCGTCACCTTTTTTGCTTATGGCAACAATTTATCATCATCTTGAAAGAGAAAAGAAAGGTGAGAATGATGTCGTAGTGAAACTGCGAGACTCGTTCTATGTCGACAATGTTGTGACAAGTGTCGAAAATGAGGCGGAATTACAACATTTCCAAACGACAGCTTGTCACATCATGTCAAAAGCAAGTTTTGAACTCAAGGGTTGGGTGAATTCTTCAGAACGACAAGACCTTGGTAAACCCAGTTGTTCTGTTCTTGGCCTTTTATGGAATCCAAATTCTGACGTAATCGCGTGCGATCTTGGAGGTGTTTCGACTGAAATTTGCGATACGTGTTCAAAACGACAACTTTTGTCGCTCGCACAAAAAATCTTTGACCCGATTGGTTTTACCGCCCCCGTGACGCTCATTCCTAAACTATTGATGCAAAAGGCTTGGAAGAATGAAAAGTTATCTTGGGATCAGGGATTGCCCTCGGAAATTGTAGAGGAATTCAGGAATTGGCTCGCAAGTTTGGAGTTTTTGAATTTAATTCAAATCCCGCGTTACTTTGGGGGGTTAATCGATGAAACAACCACCACTATTCATATGTTTAGCGATGCAAGTGGGAAAGCTTTTGCTGGGTGTGTGTTTTTGCGAATCGAATGCGAAAATAATAATGTTCAAATTAGGTTGGTTCAAGCAAAATCACGCGTCGCTCCTCTTAGGAAGGATCCCATCACCAAAACCAAAACTGAAATGACCATTCCTAAATTGGAACTAATGGCTGCTGTAATCGGGACTCGTCTGGTACTGAACGTAAAAACTTCATTGAACATTCCCAACATGCAAACCTTTTACTGGACGGACTCAAAAGTCGTCCTTTGTTGGATCCAAAATAATGGACCTTGGAAAACTTTTATTCACAATCGCATAAAAGAAATTCGATCGAACTCTTCGAAAGAAAATTGGTTTTATGTTCCATCTCAGATGAACGCAGCGGACATCGCTTCACGGGGGTGCAGCGCACAAACTCTCTTCAGTTTTCGCTGGTGGGAGGGCCCTTCGTGGTTGGAAGGCCGCGATTCCTGGCCGGACACCAAGAGATCGGATTTCTCAGATGTTTTTGAGCTGGCTGACAAGGAGAGAAGGCCAACAGTTGTGACAGGTCTCTCGTTGGGTACTGCCGAGCTTGATTTCTTCGAGTGGACCAGGCGAGTGTCAAGGTTTTCTTCAATCGTTCGAATTTTAGCCCTTGTGAAACGTTTCATCTTCAATGCTAAATCATTATCAAGTGAAAAAAAAGATGCACTACTAAAAGGTAACCTAAGCGCAGAGGAGTTGATAAAATCCGAGCTGGAAATTCTTGTTTACATCCAAAGAGACACATTTGGTAAGAACCGTCGCCTCATACCTCCAAATTTTGTTGTGTACACTGATTCTGATGGCCTCCTACGTGTTGAGACAAAACTGATCTCTTCCGATGATGACGACTTTTTCAGGCGACCAATCTTGCTGCCTGATAAGCATGAACTTGTTTTTCGTCTCGTCAAGGAACGACATAGAATTCACAACCATGCGGGTGTGCAAATGCTTGTGATGATCCTACGTGAAAAGTATTGGATTTTGCGATCAAGGAAGACCGTGAGGTCTATTGTGTCCAAGTGTGTTGTTTGCCAAAAGTTCAAAACCAGGTCTTCTACGACAATGTGCGCTCCCCTACCCGAAGATCGCATCCGAATGTCTGCGGTTTTCGAAACAACTGGTGTGGACCTAGTCGGTCCACTAGTCCTTCGAGATCGTCGAAAGGTGTGGATCGCAATTTTCACTTGCGCGGTTTACCGCGCAATTCATTTCAAACTTGTTACGGATGTCTCAACGCAAAGTTTTCTGCTCGCTTTGAGGCGTTTTATCTCTCGTCGTGGCCGAGTGAAAACAATTTACTCGGATAATGGAACGAACTTCCTCGGCTCAAACAACGAGCTCCGGAACGTCGATTGGAGCGCTATTGTTGCACATTCTGATTTAAAACGAATTACCTGGCACTTTAACCCACCCTCCGCCGCCTGGTGGGGTGGTTGGTGGGAAAGGGTAGTCAGAATTCTCAAAGAATTGCTGAGACGCAATTTGGGAAAAGCATGCCTTAATTACGATGAACTTCACACCGTTGTGTGTGAATGTGAGGCTTTGCTGAACAGCAGACCACTTACTTACCTCTCCGAGGAACCATCTGATCTAGTGCCTCTGACACCATCATTATTTTTACAAGATCAGATTGAAATGTGTGTCGAAGATTTAGATCAAAACGACCTACAAAACCTTCGCAGGAGGGCGAGACACCTTCATGCAATAAAGCATAAGCTCAAAGCGCGGTTTTATAAGGAATATATCTCCGTTCTCAAACAGTCAGGCAATCTTGTTCAAACTCCGCTTGTTGTTGGCGATATAGTTTTAATTGGTTCAGATAATAAAAAACGCGTTGATTGGCCTTTGGCTAAAATTGCTGAAATTTTCAAGGGACGTGATGGTGTTTCCCGTGTTGCGAGGGTCAAAACGCTAAGTGGTGAAATGATACGACCATTTCAACGGTTGTACCGATTAGAGACTTCCGGTAAAATTGCTGAAATTATGAGAAATGCTCCAATAACAACCAGAAGTGGAAGAGTTGTTGTGCAACCTAAAACTTAAAATTTTCATTTTGAACAATTTTCTTTTCCTGCTTCTTGATTATGTATGCCTTTCAAAACATGTGTTATGTTAAAGTTACACTTTTGCGGGTGGAGGATGTTGCGTCATCCTACCTCCTCACTAGACGGCGCTTCTAACGCGCGCCGGAAGCATATAATGTAACTGTAACTTTTAGTTAGTTAGTTAGCTCTTCAGAATGTCAGTTGCTGTGTGGTGTTGTGTGCGTTCGTCCATTAAAGTGTTTTAAAGGAAATCAAGTCGTTTTTACTCGTTGCTCTAAAGAAATATTTCCGACATATAACAGTGTCATAACTATTCGGTTATGGCACTGAGCGGCTTACAGAACGCTTGTGAACAATTTTACTTCTTTGCCACCATTCTTTATATACTCCTGTCTTACACTTTCGTCATTGTGACGTACTAACGGCGTCATCTGGTGGCTTCCTGTAATTTGCATATTATTCTTGAAGATGTGTATGATAATTCTGCAAGTGAAATTTTTACTTTAGAGTTCAATTTCCGTGTGATTCTGAATTATCCTTAATTTATGGACATGAGTGTATTAGTTTCTGATGTTTTTTTTTAAATAAAAAATTTATCTTCATTGCCGATTGTAAGGGCCTGTTCACATAGGAGTCCGGTAGAGGAGCGTTAAAGTATTGAAATATATTTAACCAATGACAAACCTCCAAACGATTAGCAACGAAATTTTTAACGCCTATAATAGGTTTATTTTCGTCTCAACGTCATCTTTCCTTTAATGCTCCGCTACCGGACTCCTATGTGAACAGGCCCTAATTCATTTAATATTGGGCCCGACTATTCCCACGGATTGTGCCATTAGCCTAGGGGCTATTGGCACCACCCTATGCACAAACTGATATCACATCGGGGTGAAAAATAAAAATTGCTTGTAGCTGCTTCTACCATCTATACTTTGAAATTTGAACTATTTGTATAAGAAAATCTTAGCAAATGCTAAGATTTAATTTTTTTGTCAATCTTTTCATTTACACATATTTGCATTTAAAATTAAAAAAAGATAATATGAATTTTATTTTTTAATAATTTACTAAATAAAATAAATTAAAAAATAAATAAATAAATAAATTAAAAAATAAGTAAATAAATAAATTAATTAATTAAAAAATAAACTTAATATATATTCTGGTTGCATTTATTAAGAAATTTTACTAAAATTTCATTATTCTAATTCCATCCCAAACTATCATTCTCATTATCAATATTTAATTATGATAAAACAAATATTAAATACATTAAATTAAATTATTCAGGCCAGGGTACCCCGATTTAAATCAGCTTGATTAAAATCAAAATTTCATTTTCATTCTTTTAACATTGTAATTTTGTATTGATTTAAAATAAAATAAATTTTAAATAACCTACTTGTTATTTACATCAAATAAGCCAAGTTAGAAAAAAAAAATCTTGTCTAATATACTGCAAGGAATTACCCTTTCATATTCCCAGATTTATTCATATATATATACACATGTATGTATATATATATATATATATATATATATATATATATATATATATATATATATATATATATGGGAAGCGAATTCTTAAGTAATCAATAAATTCACAATAATGCATGTAATTTTAACTATTCTATATTTAAACTTGATTAATATAAAAAAAAGAAAAATTAATATGTACATAGAGTTGAGTTGGTTAATAAGGTAACGACTACAACAGTCTCTGAACTATACAAATATACTTCTAGGGGCCGTCTTGCCCAAACTTCAGTTACAGTACAGTACAGGGCCGTCTGCCCTTCTCTCGCACGACCGTCAGCGTCGGCATCCAGGGGCGAACTGGCGAATAACACCTTTCTCCGAGGGATGGCACTGTCGTCTCCTCGTTTACTCAGCGCTGCGTTGTAATACTTCCTTCATCGCTCGGGCATCTTGATGTTTCGGTCCTCCAAAACTGCTCACTCTGTACAGAAATCTAAAAAAAAGGAGAAAAGAAAAAAAAACAGTATCTAGGACTTAAAGTTATTATGACATTTAATTTTGCTCAGCTGCCCATGGTTTCATGTGATCTGCGGCAGTTGTTGTGACATTCGGTCCATCGTGGTTGCCTAACTTCTGGACATCAAATCTGTCGTTGGACTTTATTT
Source organism: Dolomedes plantarius (assembly GCA_907164885.2). Lineage (NCBI taxonomy): Eukaryota > Metazoa > Arthropoda > Arachnida > Araneae > Dolomedidae > Dolomedes > Dolomedes plantarius. Next base: position 183,295,915 of record OU015492.1, on the reverse strand, counting down.
TCGTAATCTTGTAGGATCCGAAAAATTTAGGTTTCAGTTTAGTTCCAGTTCCAAATTGGGTTTTTTCAATCGCAACGAGTTCTCCAATTTTGTATTGTCTTGCGTTCTTCCTTTTCCGATTAAAATTTTTCTTATTTTCTTCTTGTATTTTCAATATATTCTGTTTTGCTATTTCTCTCATGTTTTCTCGGTCTTCCATACTTGCTTTGATATATTTTTCTTCTAGGATTTCCTTTTTCTTTAAATCTTCTTTACTTTTTAATTTAACTCCAGTAAGAAGCTCAAACGGTGTAAATTTTGTTGATCTTGAAATGGTACTGTTAATAATTTTTTGAACGGCAGGTACCTGCTTATACCACTTGGTTGCATCATCGATGGATAGTTTCGACAAAATCGGGATGAGGGTTCTGTGCATCCTCTCTACCTGTCTGTTTCCTCTTGGAATTCCGGCTGTTATTTTAACGTGGTCTATATCAACTTCTTTACAAAATTCCTGAAATTCGTTGGACAAAAATGCACCACCTTTATCTGAAATAATCCTTGACGGGTTTCCAAATGTTGTTTATTGTAACCTCAGTTTGTCGACGGCGTCTTTAGCTGACGTTGATTATGTGGGGTAGAGCCAAACATACTTCGTAAATGCATCTACCACAGTAAAAATGTGCTGGTACTTTTTGTTCGATGAGGGCATTGGTCCAATAAAATCTATGTGGTACGTGCTTAATGGTAAGTTCTCTTTGGGAATCGGATTCAAAAATCCTTCACTTTTCCCACTTTTTCTATTACACAGTATACACTCAATACAATTCGCAATGACACTTTCGATTTTCGATTTCACTTTTGGCATGTAGAAGTCTTGTCTCAAAATTTCTTCTATCTTTGCTACTCCAAAGTGGCCTTTGTTATGAATTTCACGTATGATTTCTTTTTGCAAGTCTTCCGGAACAACTAAAAGATCTTTTCCATTTTCGTACTTATATAGAACATCTTTTTCAATTGAATAATCATTGTTTTTACCCAATTTCACTAATTCTTTGATAGTCTTAACCCACTCGTCGTCATCTTGTGCTCTTGCAATTTTAGTAGTTAACTCCGCGTGCGGACGTGTTGTCACTAAGACGGTGTTTCGGCTCAAAGCATCTACGTGTCTCATCCTATTTCCTGTTCGGTGTATCATTTCATAGTCAAATTCTTCTAAAATCATTACCCATCTTGCTACCTTCGGTGAAAGTTCTTTTTTGTTTAGTGTCTTCTGTAGAGCGTCACAATCTGTTATTATTTTAAATTTTGTCCCAAGTAAGTAATGTCGAAATTTCTTTACAGCTTCTATAACGGCTAAGGCCTCCAGTTCGTAACTACTATATTTTTCCTGTTGCAATGTGGTCTTCTTGCTCATGTAATAAATTGGATAAAGTTCCTCATCATCTGCTTTCTGAAGCAACACGGCTCCGAAACCTTGACTGCTGGCGTCTGTATGAAGTTCTAGCACAGCACCTTGTTTATATATATGTAATATGGGCTTACGCGACAATATTTCTTTTAGTGAATCGAATGCATTCTATTGTTCGAGTCCAAATACAAACTTCTCATCTTTGCGCAACAAATCACTAAGGGGTTTGGCAATTCTTGAATACTGGGGAATAAACTTTCGGAAATAACCCGTTAATCCTAAAAAGCTTTGGACTTGTTTTGTCGTTTTGGGTACTGGGAATTTTTTAACTGCTAACGTTTTGCTTGGGGAAGGCTGAATTGTTCCGTTCTCTATTACATAACCTAAAAATTCAATGTTTTGCTTCAAGAATTGGCACTTTTTAAAATTCATCTCTAATCCGTACTCGGACGCTCTTTCCATCACACGTTTTAATTTAAGTAAACCTTCTTTCTCATTGTTCGATGGAATTATCAAATCATCCATATAAATAATAATGGTGTTGTCTTTTAACATATCTCTAAATATTGTATAAATGTATCGTTGAAACACACTGGGACTAGTGGACAATCCGAACGGAACTTTTAAAAACTCATATTGTCCTTCGTGAGTGACAAATGCTGTATATTTGCGGCTCTTCTCTGCAACATCAACATGGAAAAATCCGTTCTTTAGATCAAGCGTCGTGAAAATCTTTGATTGTTGTAATCTGTCTAACGCGTCTTCTATAAGGGGTAAAGGGAAATTATCTTTAACGATCTTTTTATTTAACTGCCTGTAGTCAATACATAAACGGTACTCGCCTGATTTTTTCTTACACAATACTACGAGTGCGGCGTAATCTGAACAAGATTCTGTAATTATATTATCACGCAACCAAATTTTTATTTGTTCTTCGATTATTTTTTGCTCTGCAAAGGGAAATCTCCGACAACGCTGTTTCACAGGAACTTCGTCTTTCAAAACAATGTTCATTTTTAACCCCGTGTTTTTAGTTTTGTTTGGTTTGTAATTCGCGATGAGGTCCGCAACTTCTGTTTTCAATCGCGAGTCTAAATTATGGCAGATGTCAATTTCGCTCTCGCTTATGGCGTCTCGTATTGTAAACAGTCTTTCGAATTCGCTCGATGTTTTGTCTGCATTATGGAGTGGCGAATCTTCTCCCTCTGTGTCCTTGACACGTTTTCGGCATATTCGAATGATTCCTACATGATAATTTTTTCGCTCCCCGGTAACTCTCATTCCGTTTTCATCTAATATGATATTTAACTGTTTCATGACATTCATACCGATAATAACATCTTCGCACAATTCTTTCAAAACGTATACATCACTAGTTATAACACAGTTGTCTATTCTTATTTCAGCATTAAAGTAGCCTAAAGGACTCATTTCCCCATTACCGATACCGTTTAAAATAATATGATCGTTCTTTAGTTCTGGTTTACTAAGCTTTTCATAAATAGATTCTTTGATCATTGTAATTTCACTACCGCTGTCAAACAATGCATTAGTTTCATAACCCATAATAGTAATTTTCTTTTTAATTTTATCATCATTAGCATAAGATTTAATTTTAAACACATCGTTAGTACAATCAACAGCTTTATGATTAAAATTCGAACATTTAAAGCAACGCAATCCTCGAGCTTTGTTTTGGCAGTCATTAGATTTATGCCCAATTTCATTACAAGAATAACAGACTATGTTAGAGTGTTTGTTCCGATACTGGTCCCTGTAATTAAATTTTGGTTTGATTTCTTTACTTCTGTTTTCATTCCATCTGTACGAATCTTTAGTTTGTTTCTCAAAATTGTGTCGTTTCATACTTATGTTTTTAAAATGAATCTGATTCTCATTGACCGGCGTTTGTGTTAAAATTAATGTCCGTTCTCGTGACTCTACTTCTTTTTTCAAAAATTGTAGCAAATCCGTAATTTTATTTTTTTCTGATTCGGTGGATCTATTAAATTCTAGAGCTATATCGTGCGGAATGGTTTTGATCAAAATAGGGAATAGTAACGTTCCGTAGGTGTTCGGTTCAATACCAAGACTTTGTAGCGCATTTACTTCAACGGAAACTGTATCATAAACTTTGCGTAGTGTTGCTACATCTCTTGCATTTCTACACGGCGTCAGGTTTAATAATTTTGACATGTGAAAGTCCACGATTAACTCTACTTTTCCAAATCTAGAATCTAAAATTGAGATAGCTTTTTTATAATTTTCAGCTACGAGTGACAAACCAGAAATAGCTGTTTTCGCGTCACCTGATAAATATGTGATCAGATAGTTAAATTTTTCCACTTCTGTTAATACTTCGCTATCGTGAATTGCATTTTTGAATTGGGCCAAAAAATTTGGCCATTTACATATTTCACCATTAAATGCTTCAATAACTAAACGCGGAAGTTTCACTGGTGTGGCGATTCTAGAAAACGAATCTTCTGAACTTAACTCTGTCGACTTATTTAGATTCTTACTTTCCGATTCTAATTTCTTAATAATTATTTTAGCACGGACTTTGGCTATTATTACGTCTTCGTGATAATTCTCTGCTGAAATTGTTTCTTTTTCAAGCTGTTTTTCGTCTGTAATATCATTCTCAATCTGACTATCTATTAATTTTAAGTTTTCTTCCTTATCGGTTAGAAGTGTCAGTAATTCGTCTATTAAATCTACATCTGGCTGAGTTTCATGCATAACGGCTTCCAATCTTTTAATTATTTTTGTCGTGGCCGTTCTCAGCGTAGTACGCTTTTTCAAATTTTTTTCTAATGCTTCCATCATGCAATATAATAAGAATAAGAACTCGCTTACCGTTTTGGTCTCTCGGGTTCAACAGATGTCTTTCTTTTCAGATTGGCTCTCAGCTTAATCCAAAAGTCACAGTCTTTTAAAACCACTAATGTTCACAGTCTTTCACTAATCACTAATATTCACTTATGTGTTTTAAAATTAACCTATCCCTGCCAGGCTCCCCATTTGTGGGAAGCGAATTCTTAAGTAATCAATAAATTCACAATAATGCATGTAATTTTAACTATTCTATATTTAAACTTGATTAATATAAAAAAAAGAAAAATTAATATGTACATAGAGTTGAGTTGGTTAATAAGGTAACGACTACAACAGTCTCTGAACTATACAAATATACTTCTAGGGGCCGTCTTGCCCAAACTTCAGTTACAGTACAGTACAGGGCCGTCTGCCCTTCTCTCGCACGACCGTCAGCGTCGGCATCCAGGGGCAGTGTTGCCAACCTTTTCAAAGCGCCTCCCCCTAGCACCATCTAGAAATCCCCCTGTTTCCCCCTAGCGCCATCTCGAAATCCCCCTGTTTCCCCCTAGCGCCATCTCGAAATCCCTCTGTTTCCCCCTAACACCAATTTGAGATCCCCTAGACCTTTCTAAAAGAAATTCTAGTTCCAAATAGGCATCCTGTTTGAGAGATAAATTGAAATAAATAAAAAATACACACTTACATAATGAAATGGAGGTTTATTTATATTTGATATATGTATGGAACTTATAATCTAATAAAAAACGCGTCTCGATTGTACATTACTGTCGATTTTTCAAATTTTAAATTTCGTCGATGTCAGGATAATTATAGAGTATTTCATCAAAGACATCGGCCTGGCTCTCATTTCGTGCTTTATTATTGCCTGCATTTTTAAAGTGATATATATTGACGTTGAACAATTTGAGCATACGGATGCAAGGAACGAATTTGACACATGAACCGCAGTTCTTTTGTAGAGTAAACCTCACCATCATAATAATTTGAATTACTTCGAGGGACAACTTATTCCTAATTTATTTTCAATTACTTTGTATGTCGAAAAAGTACGTTCGACACTTGCGGTTGAAATTGGTAGTGTTATTAGCGCCACTGAAAATTTAGCGATATTTTGAAATCGCTTTTTCCCCGCAGAATCACAATCTTGAAATACTTCTGAATAAAATTCAACAGAATTAGCTACATTTGATCACGATTTATTTTGCAATTGATTCCATTCTAACTCTACATCACTTTTATTGCCGTATAAGTGAGTTCGATGGAATTTCATAAAAATGTCATTGAGACTGGGTTTCACTTGAGATAATGCAACTTTAGGATGAAGATTGGACATCGTTCTCAGAACAGAAAAGTTATCTGGTAATCGATTTTTAATTTCTTGAGCCACAGAAATTTCTTACATCTCTCTTTGACATCTAATAATTCTTTCTCCTTGATATTTTGTGCAATAGAATGAAACTCAAAGCCAAAATATATCGCTGATGTATGCATTAGATAGGACTGATAATCGAAATCCGCTAATCCGCTGTCACCCAATTTCTGTAGACTAGATGGCACAACGAGTTTTTGAAGCAAGCTTTTGAACATCAGAAATAGGTCTTCGGGTAATTTAATAGGTTACACGTGATCGCTTTGGAAAAGTAAATTCAGTTGGGTTATACTTTTTAGTTCAAATTTTAAAAAAAACAAAAAAAGCTTTGAATGGTAATCTTTTCATAATGTCGTGCAATTGTTCAGCCATATAACAGTTGTCTTCCGATTTAGCAATTGAAAATATCAGTTCTAATTCTTCCCACTGATCCAGGATTGTGTTAATAGCCTCGGATCGTGCAAGCCAACGAGTCCCACTAAGACCTTGGATTTTTTTTTTCGTCGTTACCATTTATGGTTTCATACAGCAACTTATATTTTTCCAACCGTTTAGGGCTGTAAGAAAACCAATTGTGCATTTTTCGTACTAGAAATTCTAATTGGTGAGGCAATGTCTCCGCTGCTTTTTCGGTACACAAATGAAGCGAATGGCAAACACATTTCATGACGACTACGGCGCTTATCTCGCTTTTAAACAAAGCAGTGACTGAATTATGTTTGCCAACCATGACATTCGCTCCATCGACGCCGATCCCGACCATGTTTTCAACCCTCAAACCATCTTGTTCTAATTGAACTTTAATGGCACTGTGCACTGTTTTTGCATCAGCACCGATTATTTTAATTAATCTGTAGAAGGTTGTGAAAAACTGAAAAACACAGTAAAAGTAACACAAAACAGTCGCCACTTGCTACAACCCGCTTGTCGTGATTGCCGCGCAAAATGATAAAATTTGTTTACGGTTGTATTTTGACTGTTTATTTTATTTCGTTTTAATGAGAGAAAGTGGCAGTAAACTTGAAATTAACCTGATTAAAATTGAACTGAAGAGTTAATTTCTAATATTCTTTTAATGAACTTTAAATCTACGCTCCTAAAAACCCCCATAAAAAAAGTTCTCCATAGAGAATTCCCCTAAAAAAAGGGAACTTCTAAAAAATGAGCCAAAAACTGTACCCCCTAGAAAATGCCCCTAAAAAAATGTGCCCCCCCCTCAAAATACCCCTAACAAAATGTGGCCCCTAAAAACACCCCTTTTCATCTAATTTACCCCCAAATTTAGGGGCAAAACCCCCAAGTTGGCAACACTGTCCAGGGGCGAACTGGCGAATAACACCTTTCTCCGCGGGATGGCACTGTCGTCTCCTCGTTTACTCAGCGCTGCGTTGTAATACTTCCTTCATATATATATATATATATATATATAAATATATATATATATATATACAGTTGGTTCTCTGTTTAACGACTTTCAAGGGACCGTGAAAAATCGTCCTTAAGTAGAGATCGTCCTTAAACAGAATTTGTGAAAAAATAACATTTCCCTTCCCACTTTACAGGCTTAGGACTGACAATATATTTCTTAATATATTAGCGTGTTTAAAAATGTTATTTTTATTATCATCATTATTTTATTCGCAAAAAGTTATTTTAAATTACATTGAAAAAAAGAGTATAAACAATACAATAAATTACGTTTTAAAAAATTCAAAAAGTGTTGATTGCTTCATTCGCCTTGTTTTCGTTATTCTCTTTTCCAGATTTTCTAAAATGTTAAATGAGTCACCTTCCATTTTCGATGTAATATAGCGTTGGAGAACATCTAGAGCAGAAATTGCGTCTGTGTAAGACGGTGGCAGTGTCTCGTTTTCCATGTCTTCAACTTCACCTTCTTCGTCTGACACTGTGTTTTCGTTTACAATATCTTAATAAATTTGTTCTACATTTCTGAAATCTGTTGTTAAAACATATTTATCACAATTGTAGAAATCTTGAATTGAAACATCCTCATCTTCAACAAGAATTCTCCATTCTTCAGGGGTAATGTCATCTTCGTTGATTTCTACATCCGTACTTTGCAGTTCCACTACAAGTTATTTGTGAATTCCAGCAACGCGAAAGCAGTTTTTTATTGTGAATGAAGAAACTTCTTTCCATGCTGATGTTATGTGCATTGCTTCCAAGATTGTAAATTTTCTAATTTTTATACTGTCAGCCGAATTATTTATTAATTTCCTAATTAAAGACTTTCTGTAGTATGCTTTCACACTGCGAATGATACCCAGGTCTAATGGCTACAACTTACTAGTGCAATTAGCTGGTAAGAAATGGATAGTCAAATTTGTAAGTCCAGGGATATTTGGAGTATGTGCAGTGCATCGGTCGATTAAAAGTAAAACTTTTCACTTTTCTCGATGCATTTTTGCATCAAATTTTTTAATCCAGTCAATAAAAATTTGTGATGTCATCCACGCTTTATTGTTATTGCGGTACTCACAAGGTTTCCTGGTGATATTCTTAAAACACCTTGGTTGCTTTGATTTGCCTATAACTAGTGGTGGAAATTTCTCAGATCCATCCGAATTAGTGCGCAGTAAAACAGTCAATCGTTCCTTACTGTCTTTTCCACCGAAACACTTTTCGCCCATATACGTTAAGGTTTTATTAGGCACCATATTGTAGAATAGGCCCGTCTCATCTGCATTGAATATGTTCTTCTCATCATATCCATCTAATTTCCCCTTCAGCACTATTTTCCATTCATTCATTATTTTTTCATCTACGGAGCCACTTTCGCCAGATATGCTTTTAAATACAAACCCATATCTTTCTTTGAACTTTGTTAGCCAACCAGCCGAAGCCTGAAAATTTTGCATTCCAAACTTTTATGCCAGAATAATAACATTTTCTTTAAATATCACTCCGGAAATTGGAATGTTAGATGCTCTTGCTTGATGAAACCATTGCAGGACTGCCTTCTCAAACTCATCTGATCGGCCACATTGAATTTTCTGCCGTTTGGATTTGGATCTCAAACCAAATTTTTGTGCTGCTTCAAGAATTTTCTCTTTGCTTGCTAAAATGCCTTTGAGAGTAGACTCGGGTAGCTGAAATTGTCTTGCGAATTGGACTTTTGTTATTCCAACACTTTCTTCCCAGTTTTCAATAACTTTTCCTTTTTCGTGTAGCGTAAGATGCTTTCGCTTTGATGCCATTTTGCTCTGCTCACCTCGTATTCGTACTGGAATGAGCTCCTACACCCAACCATGAATTGAGGCGGTGAAAAGCAAAGTGGTGTAAGTCAGTAAGTAAAGTGGTCAAAAGCGTTTTACTGCAAAAACTGCAAAAATTCCACTATAAATTGGACAAATTATTATTCATAATAATTACTATAATATTGCAAACAATAATTATTTGCAATTCCACTATAAATTGAACATGGAGATAACATATTTGCCCTCAAATAAAAAAAGTTGAAAATGTGACTTACACCCCTTTGCCTGTCACTGCCTCAATTCTCTAAACATGAACACGTGCTTCCCAGAAGGAGTGAGAGAGGGGTGCTTTTGGACAGTTCGTAAATCGCATGACAACATGGTATAATAGAGTACAATAGAGTGATTCCACACCCGCACTAAGAAATTCGATCCACCAGGGAAGAATGTTCGATCTTCCGAGAAACAGTAATCCCCCCTCCTCCCCCGGTTTTTTCCACTGCAACAAGTCTATGATTGCAACAAACATAAAGGAAATTCCGGGTCTGTTTTTGAAACCAAACTCCCCCACAGAAAGTAACCCTCCAGTAGATAAAATGT
>OU015492.1:183216497-183281497 GCA_907164885.2 Dolomedes plantarius | reverse complement strand
GAGAGTGCTCCAATCGAGCCTAAATCAGTAATTACTAGCACTAGTAATGTAATACCCCCTACCAATGTCAACATAACAAATGTAATGGATCAAAATACTTCAATGGAACCTAAATTAGTAGCCGTCAGCACCAGTACTGAATTAAAAATGCTTAGTACTGCTGAACAGCACATTATTAGTTTTGATGCCGAAGCTGGCATGAATCTGGATTCATGGCTAAACTATTTTAACCGAAAATGTCAGGAAAGTAGTAAAAATGAGGAATGGAAAATAAATAACTTAAGTAAATATTTAAAGGGGAAAGCACTTACTGTTTTTATTAATTCTTGTTTAGATATTCAAAATTGGGAAGAATCGTGTTTAATTTTGAGGGAAAATTTCTTAGAAATCATTGTAGTCTTCTTTAGCGAGTTCACTAATCTTAAATTAAAGGATGCTAAAGGGATTACTGATTATTTCCATAAGAAAATGACGTGTGGTCGAAAGCTGGGATTATCAAGCAATCTATTAATGGAGGGTTTAACTGATGGTCTTCCTCCAAATCTTCAGCAGTTGATGGCACTTAGTCCTCCTGCCACCCCAACAGCATGGCTCACTTTAATTTCTGAATTGCTTAAAAGTCAAGAGACACATGCGGAATCTAACAGTCCCAGACCTCAACAAGCAAATAATTTCAGTCCTAGAACTCCACAAAATAACAGATTTAATTTTAGACCTGGATTTCAACGACCACCATATTATCGAAATTTCAACAGTCGCAATCCAAATAATTTCAATAACCCATACCCAAGATTTCAACCACCAAGAACTCAATATAATAATGTCCATTCCCAAACTCAACTGCCTCCAGCTCCATGTAGAGAGTGTACAGGGAGAGGAATACTGAGTGCATATCATTGGGTGCAGACGTGCCCCTTTCGAAATGCACTTAATAATCCAATTGCTCCTCAAGTAGTGGAAAACACTGAGAGTCAGATACCTAACCTTAATGATGAAAACCAGATATGACAATTGAACTTATCCGGATACATAAATAAGAGATCAATTCCTTGTGTGATAAATACTGGCAGCTCCTTGTCTATCATCTCCCCGACTTCGACAACCCAACATAGACTAAAAACACAGACGTCTGAAAGACTTTTAGTAAAACAAGCAAAAGGCCTTCTCCAATTAAAGAGATCATGTTTAACTTATGCATAGGAAATGTAACTAAAAAGGTAAAAATGTATGTTATAGACCAGGGCTTCTTAAACTGTGGGTCGCGACCCCCCTGGGGGTCGCGAGACTACTGAAAGGGGGTCGCAAAGATCTGATACTTTTCAATCATTATAAATAAAATTTTAAAATTAGTATACACACTACGTACAAATATAAATACAAATAAAAATCATACAAAATACTAGTGTAGTTTTATTATAACTATTTTTTGAAAAAAGTGGCAATGCAAAACTGTTATGTAGGGCCTATAAATGAAAATATGGAAGTAGCATTTAAAATAATAAATACAACGCGCTCCTCGATTTTCAACTGAACGTTCGACATTGATGTCTGGCCGCCGGCGTCAGTGTTTGCAAGATAACTTAGTGATTATAAGTACCCAGACGCCGCGTCGCCTTACAGCTTACACATACAATACGGAAGCATAATCAAGCTAGGCTAGGCGAATCGGCATATTATTTTTATGAAAGAATAATAAAAAAAATTAAATGAAAGCTTCTTTTTCGGCGTCTTTGTGATACGGTGCCTTTGTGCGCTGCACACTTTGAACACGCCATGCGTCGGGGTTGATCTGATCGTAATTTGTTGTCATTGCACTGGTAAAGATTCGAGTGTAGTTATTTTTCTGTTTGTACTTCAGTTTGGACTCAGCTTTGTCTTCGTAGTGACATGTGTGTATTTACTGTGTAATTTTCAGTTGGTGTTTTTAATTATTACGTTAAAGTTCAACTACATTTTGTTTAATTATTTATTATTATTTAACCATCATGGATAAATGGCTAATTAAAATTCCAACTAATAAGTCTGCCACGCCGTCACAACCAAGTTGCAGTGCTTCAAATCCGACTTCTAGCAAAACAAAAAAAGAAAATATGACGAATCATATTTACAGTATGGCTTCACATGCTCTTCTCACAACAATGAAGAACAACCAGTGTGCTTAATTTGCAAAGAAGTTTTGGCTGCAGAAAGCATGAAACCGTCAAAACTGCAACGACATTTGAATACTAAACATGCAACGTTATCAAAAAAGCCAATAGAATATTTTGAGCGTCTTTTGCAAACATCAAATAAAGAAAAGAACACTTTGGAGAAGTATGTTACTTTGAATGATAAATATCTATTGGCATCGTATGAAGTTTCGTATTTGATAGCAAAAACGAAAAAGCCTTTTACTATTGGAGAGCAACTTTTACTACCTGCAGCTATAAGAATGTCTGAAATTGTTCATGGAAAACAGTATGCTGCTGAAATTAGTAAAATTCCATTATCAAATGACACTGTGTCCAAAAGAATTTCAGACATTAGCAATGATCAATTTCAACAGCTTCTTATGAGGCTTAAAGACAGCTCAAAGTTTGGAATACAACTGGACGAGTCGACAGACATTTCAAAAATAGCACAGTTGTTACTTTTTGTAAGATATATTTATGAGGGAAGCATTCATGAAGATATACTGTTTTGTCGTCCTCTGGAAGGTCATACTCGTGGAAAAGATATATATATAAAAGTAAATGAGTTTTTTGAAAAAGAAGGATTAAATTGGAAAAATTGTGTTGGTGTGTGCACGGACGGTGCTGCAGCAATGACCGGACAAGATCTTGGTTTTACAGCATTTGTTAAAGCTGGAAATGATCATATTACATTTACACATTGTATGATTCACCGAGAGGCACTTGTTAAAAAAATTGCACCAGAATTAAACACTGTGTTTTTTGATGCAGTCAAAATCATTAACTTTATTAAAAGTCGAGCACTTAATAGTCGATTGTTTAAAAATTTGTGCATTGATATGGATTCGGATTATACAAGTTTATTGCTACATGCTGAAGTTAGGTGGCTATCAAGAGGTCGAAGTTTGAAACGATTATTAACTTTAAAAGATGAAGTTCTTATATTTCTAACAGAGCAAAATTCTAATTTGGCCGATTATTTTCACGATAATTTATGGCTTCTCAAGCTATGCTATTTGGCAGATATTTTTGATAAAATCAATGATATGAATTTATCAATGCAGGGAGTCTGCGTTAATATGTTTATGTTAAAAAATAAACTTGAGGCTTTTGTTAAAAAAATTCTTATATGGAAGAACAGAGTGGAAAGTGGATCGCTCGAAATGTTTCCATTTACTGACGAGTATATAATTAGTAACAATATTTCAAAAAAAGATACTCCTATAACAAAAATTATAGTTAATCATTTGAAGGATATGGAAGTTTACATGCATAGGTATTTTCCCAATGATATCGATACACAACAATGGATTTGAAATCCATTTTCAATTGAAATGGAAGAAATTAATTTTTTAAACTTCAAAGCACAAGAAGAATTTGCCGAATTAACAAGTGATACTACCTTGCGACTCAGATTTTATCAAGTGCCTGTGCATGAATTTTGGATAGAAATCAAATCAGAATATCCCCTACTATCGGAAATGGCAATGAATAAATTACTGCCATTTTGTACAACATATTTATGTGAATCAGCCTTTTCCACATTAACTTACATAAAATCAAAATACCGTTCAACTTTAATAAACGTTGAAAATTTATTACGATCTGCAATAACTCAAATTGAGCCTAGATTTAATTATTTGTGTAAAAATAAACAATCACATCCGTCACATTAATATTGTTTGATGTTAATAATATGTTTTTATTAAAAAAATTGTTACAAAAGTTTATTTTTTCTATTGAATATATAGATATAGTTTTATGTTTTCTTATAAAAAAATTGTTACAAAAGTTTATTTTTTCTATTGAATAAATATATATATAGTTTTATGTCATTCTATTTATTGTGTTTTATTACGACCGATATCCCGTCAACGTTTCCAATTATATATATGTGAAATGAATGGGTACGTATTCTTTAATCCTTATTTTATTTACATTGTAAAATAGTGCGATATTACATCTACATCTACGGTTAATATATATTTCATTATATGGAGGAGGGGGTCGTTTAAAATTTCCTAAGCTTGAAGGGGGTCGCTATATAAAAAAGTTTAAGAAGCCCTGTTATAGACAATGATTTACCTTATATAATCCTGGGATTACCAGAATGTGGACAATTTCAAATAAACATTGATTGTAATTCTATGCAAATTTATCAAAATGGACTAATAATTCCACGTAATAAAATGTTTATGTGTACACCAATGTCATTACATATTAATAATAATGAGTCCAAATATGTAAATCTTAAACCAAATGTAAATCAAAATGTAAACAATGTAGGTACTGAGTTGGTTCACATTCCTCTGACCTCTGAAAACAATTCTGAAAATTTCCAGACTGTCAATAGAGAGAATGGTGAACTCAATTCTTTACAGTATGAATACTCGCATATATTTTCTAAGGACAAATATGATATAGGTTTAATTAGGGTTGAACCCCAGCGTATTAGACTTACGTCTGAGCTTCCTGTGTCCTTAAGACCTTATCGTACTTCTCCTAAAGAAGAAGAGGAAATTAAAAACCAAGTTGAGAAATTGTTACAAGCAGGTATTATATAAGAGAAAGTAGCAGCTCATACTCGTCTCCCGTCACTTTGGCTTTTAAGCGTGACGAAGGCAAGCGTACAAGATTGTGTATAGATTTTAGAAAATTAAATGCAATTACCAAAACAGATGCTGAGCCTTTTCCCCGAATAGATTGCCTATTAGACAAATTAAGTCAAGCTAAAATATTTTCAACACTAGATTTAACTTCAGGCTACTGGCATATTCCAATTCACCCTCAGGATATTGAAAAACTTGCCTTTGCAACAAGTTTCGGATTATTTGAATGGCTTCGTCTACCTTTTGGCTTAAAAAATGCCCCAGGAATCTTTAACAGAACCATTCGTAGAATTTTGACTAAATATAAGATTAACTTTGCTTATAACTATTTCGATGATATTATTATTTTTTCTTCATCTGAAGAGGAGCATTGGCAACACTTGCAACAAATTTTTGAAATCTGTAAGAAAGAAAACATTAAACTTAAATTATCTAAATGTGTGTTCGCCAAAGACAAAATTAATTTTCTTGGTTATGAAGTTCAACAAGGAAAAATTACTCCAGATAATACCAACATTGATAGTATTCAGAAATTACAACCTCCTAAGAACATAAAGGAGTTGCAACGTTTCTTAGGATCTATCAATGTATATAATAAATTTATTCCTAAGTATGCTCAAATTCGGTATTCATTAAATAGACTTTTGAAAAAAAATGTTAAGTGGAATTGGACAGAAGAATGCCAGACTGCATTCGAAAAATTAAAACGTGTTTATTTATAAACCTGTTCTTCAATTATATGATCCTAAATTACCATGTCATGTATATGTTGATGCCACAAAAAATGCAGTTGGAGTTGTGTTGAAACAGCCTGATGCCTCTAATATATTACATCCTGTTGCATATCATTCAAGGACTTTACGTAATTATGAACAAAATTATGCTATCACAGAATTGGAATGTTTGTCGATTGTGGATGCTTTAGACAAATTCTACAATTATCTCCATGGCCAAATATTTGTCATTCATACTGACCATGCGGCTCTTGTTTGGCTCAAAAATGTAAAAAATCTAAGAGGTCGGTTATTCCGCTGGTCCTTAAAACTTAGTATGTTTGATTATGAAATCAAATACCAAAAAGGCTCCACAAATGTCGAAGCTGATATGCTCTCAAGGCATCCTGTTTCCCGGCATCTTCAACATACTGTACATTTATTAGACCTGGATGAAATTAAAACACAACAGAAAAATGACAACCTTCATGATCCAAAGTATCAAGACATAAATGATGTAATCATATTAAAAAGAAAAAATCTACATAAAATTGTTGTTCCTATGTCACTACGTTTAAAATTGTTGCAAAAGTGTCACAATCAATTTGGTCATCCTTGTGTACAAAAAATGCTAAATTTGATTACTCCTCAGTATTATTGGCCTCATATAACTGAGGATATTGCAAAGTTTGTCAAACACTGTGCAACATGCCAATTTAACAAGAAATCAAAATTGAAAAAATTTGGACTTATGCAAATTGTACCTCCAACAGATAAACCTTTTGAATGTATTTCTGTTGATACTGTCGGTGGTTTTAACTACTATAATTCTACAAAGAAATATCTCCACATTGCAATAGACCATGCAACAAGATATGTGTGGGCATTTCCCTCTAAAAGTGTCACCACAGAAACTTATGCCAATTGCCTTAAGCAAATATTCCAAGTTAAGGTACCAGAGAAAATTCTAACGGATAGGAATGCAGCCTTTACTTCATCACGATTCAGGGGATTCCTTCAAAGTTATAATGTGAAACAGCTTTTGACTTCAGCACATCATCCTCAGACCAACTGTAAAGTGAAGTGAGTGAATCAATCAATAGTAAGTAGGCTAAAATGTAAAGTCAATTCTTCGTCCACTAAAGTTCCTTGGACACGTTTGTTGGAACAAGTCATTACCGAATATAACAATAGTCCCCATTCAGTTACAAAATTTACCCCTGCATACTTAATGTTTGGCAAGCAGCCTTATGACTCCCCTATAAATCAAACTAATTACCATCCAGTGGATGAAGCTCGAAAACTAGCAAAACAAAGGACAATAGATTATCATAATAAAAACAAAATTAGGTATGATGCTCGCTTTGTACCCTCTAAATTTAAACCTGGTGATGCTGTAATCTTAGAAGAATTTTCATATCCAAATACCCGTAAACTTTCAGCCCCTTATTCTGGCCCTTACAAAATTTTAAAACAGTGTTCTGAAGTGACTTATTAAATAGATAAGCCAAATCAATATAATAACAGGTCTACTGAAATTGTACATGCATCAAAGTTGAGATATTACAATCCACCTGCCGAATTTAAATTATACCATGAATGAGTCAACCCTAATACTTTAATCTTTCGTAATTCTCTCTTTCTCTAAGCACTTTCCTGTTGTCCCATTAATTTAAATATGAAGAAGTCCCGGTTGAGTGTAAGAGAAACTCGCCAATATAGAAAAATTTCTCCTCTATATTTTGCGTCTTAATACTTCATTTTTGAATAAAGCTACACTTTTTATAATACCTATACTACATTTGTGTATTAATATATTGTATTTCATATTAACATATTATATTTCGTTTTACCATTTTGAGAGTTATTTGAATTTGAATATTGAAGTATTATTATTACCACTCCAAAATACTGAATTAGTTGTATATCAGGTATTCTATTTTTGTATTCCAGATCTTCATATTACTTTACATTTTGAGATATCTTAAGGTTTCCCATGTTCTTAAAGTTTGAAGCGTCATGTGTAATATATTACAAGGACTTTTAAGAGAAATATTGATATGTTGTGTATTTTTTTTGTTAAAATTTTGTGTATTGATCAACAGTATTAGCAGCTATGTCTCAATTTATATAATGCGTTTTTCAAGTAATGTTGTTTATTGTATATGTAAAGTAAGTCTCCACGGACAGTATGCGGACAGCGAGGTCAAGATTTAGATAAACTCATCCCTTTAACTGGTAACCTTCTTTTCTAAATTTAGAAAATGTTCTCACTTGAAGGGAAGCATTGCTCGAGGAGCTAGGGCCCGGCTCCTCTCGCAAGTCTTTTTCCGGAAGGGGGGGGGAATATTGTGATAATAACGGCCCACCATTAGATATCTAAAGCGTATTTAAAATTATCCTGTTAATAAAGCACGACCCCTTTTCTAAAATTGCAACCTAAAATTAAAATAAGATAAATTATATTAGCCCTGCAGATCCTTATACAGGCATGTGAAGTAGCTGAACTCAATAACATCCCCAGATATGAGAGTAGGAAGTTTATGAGATTTCGAATGTCAGTGTAATGCCAAAATTCTTGAAGAGCCCTCGAACCACTCTGAATTTATGTCTTCTATAGTATCAAAACCACACTTTATAAGAACTTTATGGCCACTTATCCTGCACCCAGCTCAATAGTTCGCGGTTCTAACAAGCGCGGGATCTAGCAGTACAGTCCCCGATAAACTTAACTGGACACGTGAACTCCACGAATCTAAAGTCGCCCAATTAAAATATTAAGTAGTTTAGGCCCTCTGGCGTCAATATCGCAAAGCACCCATTTAATATTGCGTGAACAGAAGATTTCTGTCTCTTGGTGTCTAACTCTCGTTGCTGTCGGACCTACTGTCCGATATGATGTAAAATCGGTGTTCTGAATGCGCCCCGGCGGAGACCGGTGGCGTTGCTATTGTGTGTGTTCAGTTGTCAAGATACCTGTGTTTTGCTGAATAATGTTTGTCTACATTAGAATCCGGAATAAAGTAATATGCGTCGCATCTCTGTTCTGTGTGTCCCTTCAATGCCTCGCATCTATGTGGGTTTCTTCCCCTATGTATCAACAGCTCTCGTGAAATGGTCTTCATCTCCTGACACTCCGGCTACGTCTACGTGTTTGTGTTTCAATAGTTAAGTTAAAGTTTATCGTGCGCGTATGCCTCTCCTCCACGGCGTGAGGTACGGGGCATCACATATATATATATATATATGTATATATATATATGTATGCATATATATATATATATATATATATATATATATTTATTTATTTATTTATATATATATATATATATATATATATACAGTAGAACCCCGATTTTACGTTGTCCGTTTCGTACGTTATCCCACTTCCTACGTCATTTTCTGCTGGTCCGTGAAAATTGCCTATACCGATAATGTTAAAATATCCCGTATTTTACGTTATACCTTTCCATAAAAATCCCGCTTGATACGTTTATTTCTAAAGACAAGATCAAAACCTTTTTTTCTCTACAAGGCTCACACAAACTTTTTCACGTTCTTTCTTTCAAGAAAAACTTGTTTCTTACCAGTATGAAGCGTTCTGGCATTCTTTCTGTTTCGTCTTATTGTCCTTTTGTTTGTGTGTGGTAGGCATGAGGGGTTTCCTCCCAGTGTCTAAATCAGAAGGGTGGGGGAAGGAGAAAAGCACGTGACTCCCGCAAGTGGGGAGTATAACGGCAATGCCTTTCGATTCTTCGATCACTCTATATTAACAAACGAGAAAGAAGTGATGGATCTCTTTTGGTTTGATTGTCCAATGTCCACACTTCACATGGAAAGGGGGGGATTCTATGACCAGACCATGCAACCCACTAAAGGTAGAACTGGTTTCAGCTGGTCTGTAAAAGTGCGTTTGAGCATCGTAACCATTTTTCTCATTGTCAAGCGTTCTTAACCTGAAGGAAGGATGTCTAAACGAAAATGTTTCTCTCTAGCACAAAAGGCCGAAATCGTCGAAAAATCTAAATAATTTCATGGCACTAAAATTGATCTTGCTAAATCTTTGGGTATTGCATATTCAACTTTGCAAACGATTTTAAAGTAAGAAGCTTCAGTAGAGTTAAGTGCTGAAAAATTCGGAAAATCTGCAAAGAAACGAAAAACGCTTAAGACGTATGATGATGTGGAAAAAAATTTAATGGAATGGTTCAAGGAAGCTCGGACATCAAAAATTCCAATAAACTTATCCATAGTTAAAGAAAAGGCGCTTGAAATTGCTGAAAGGCTTAAACTCCAGGGCTTCCCTGCATTGAATGGGTGGATCGACAGATTTAAAAAAATGAACAATTTATGTTTTAAATCTATCTGTGGAGAATCCGATAGTGTGGATATTGCATTTGTGCAGCAGTGGAAAGAGAATACTTTGCCAAATTTATTAAAGGAGTACAATCCAAGAGACCGCATTCAACGCCGACGAGACGGGACTATTTTTCAACTTGTTACCCGACAAAACATTGACGGTCAAAGGCGAAAATTGCCACGGGGGAAAGCTTTCCAAAATGCGCTTAACTGTTTTACTATGTACGAATGCCGACGGAAGTGAGAAATTAACGCCTCTTGTGATTGGTAGAGCAAAGAAACCACGGTGTTTCAAAAATGTGTAAAGTTTACCCACGGATTATGCTTCGAATAAAAAGGTGTGGATGACTCAATCGCTGTTTGAAGATTTTCTTCTAAAACTGGAAAAAAAATTGCGACTACAGAAGCGAAAAACCATTATTTTTATTGATAAGTGCACCTCTCATTTGGATCTTAAATTGAAAATTGTGCGAGTAGAATTTTTTCCAGCAAACCGCAGCAGCCAACTTCAACCTTTGGATCTAGGAATTATCCGATCATTTAAATCACATTACAGGAAACAACTGGTTAGGAAATCACTTATTTTTATTGGTTCCGGTGACCTGCATGATGCTTCTACAGCAAAGATAAATGTTGTTCTAGAAGCTCTGAATTTGATTTCTGCAGCGTGGGACAGTGTCGACAAAAAATGCGTTACCAATGTGTTTAATAAAGCAGGTTTCTCGGAATCCAGCGATGAAATTAGTCCTTCACCTTCAGATTACAATGAATCGGAACAAGAAGATTGCTTGGCTGAAGGTGAAAATCTTCCGGAAGTCGATGACGCGTATATCTACTGCGGCGCACATCTCACCACTTCACAAATTCCTTCCATATCTAATTTAAAGCGCGCTTCCGATGATTGTGGTGATGAAGATGAAGAAGAAACAACGGAGGTTGTAGTACCCACAGCTCATCAAGCAATTCAAAACATTAAAAGCTCTGAAACAATTTTTTGTTTCGAATGTAAACCAAGAAGCAAATTTGCGAAAAAATGCTAGTATTGAACGTGTTGTAGTTGAAATTGTATCTAAAAGCAAAAAAAACAAGTAAAGATTACACATTTTTTCCGATAGTTCATCCAGTAAGTATCAATTTTTGAACAATATGCGTAGATTTTTTTTAACCCCGATTTTACGTTTTCCCGTTTCGTACGTTTTTTACCGCTGGTCCCATGAAAAACGTAAAATCGGGGTTCCACTGTATATATATATATATATATATATATATATATATATATATATATATATATATATATATATATATATATATGTATATACAGGGATGCTTTCCATAAGTAATGCGACCAATTTTTTCCAGACGCGACTATACACTGCAGAGTCCTCTACCCTGCTGGACTAGGTGGAAGGGGTTGTTAGCTTCACAACGCACACATTCTCAGTCGGCTCTGTGCTGCCCAAAAGTCAGGACGTGCGTTCTGTGAAGCCCTTCTGGTCTCACTGGTGTCTCACTGGTATTATGGCATCAACCTTGGTAGATTCTCGGGGCGGCGGCTCGGAATGATATTCATCGATCACCATGGGCGTTTTCGAATCTTTACCTCAATTTTCTGATTTTTGGTGAATTTTTAAAGATTAATTTTTAGAATTTAATTTATTAAATGCTGATCACGTGATTTCTTTTTCTGGTACTCTAAATAAATTTATAGTCACGTGCATAACAACTAAACAGACAAAAAAATATTTTTTTCTTGCTAATGCGGCAGATGATTGGACATTATCCAAAAAAAAATATTAAAATACAATAAAAGATATTACGTTCCTCAAACTGTACTATATTAACTGTACCATATTCTTTAGTATGTCCTATTACATTTAATTTGAATATTTTCTTCTACATTATTTTGTCTATAAAAATATCCCTTACGATTTTTTTTATAAACATATATCTTTTTTTTACATCAATTGTATACATTGATCGTCGTATTTATTATAAATATATATATATATTTATTTTTTTGGCATTAATTGCATACATTGACCATTGTATTTTATTTGAATGTACTCCATACCGAAGTGCAGGTTTTCAGCTAGTCGGTTATAATTATCTTTATTCAAACTATATTTTTGATTCATATCGGTAATTAATATTGGACGAAATTCGTGACTTCTGTTTACTTCTTTCCTTTTGACACTGAAACGGTCTGTGTTCCATTCCAAAGGAAGATTTTATTTAAACTTAAAATATTTCTTTTATTTATTTATTTATTCATTTTTTGCTAATGTAGAGGCACTTGTCCTGAGACATTCGAACTGTATACCGCGGATGTTGTTGACTACTTATCTAGGGTCATCATACCGGTGAGTCAACATTGCTCCCTTCGTGCCGTCTCAATTTTGATCGATCCCCCCCCAACCCCCCAGGGACGACATTCAGAATCCTTGTACCTTCCCCCACCCACTGACATCGTGGAAGAACCTTCCGGTCTATGGTTTTGACGCGCCCATATCCGGCCTAGACACGAAGGTATTTAATGGCGTTCGTCGGGATTTGAACCGAACACCCCCAAGTCCAAAGCCGAACGACCTCGGGCCGAATATCTGGTAATAAAAGGGATATAAACATGATACCAAAAGATGTCAGTTCTTGGGCAAATGGTAAAACGACATGATTTTTCTCTTGAAAATTTATGTATTTCTTTGAAAATAAAATGGCAGAAATAAACAATAGAAATCAATATTTTAAATTTCTAAGCGTTGTTGTCTAGTCTGAGCATCATGCATTTGAAGGACAAGTTAGTCTCTTGACATCTTATTTCTTTTTACGATCAACGAAGACTACTGGGAAGTGATTATTCCCGAAACTGATCTGAATGATTCGAAATGTGAGTTATTTTGTGGATCAATTCATTGTTCAAGTTTATTAAGACTGAAACATTCATTATCTTATGCTCCGACGCAAGTCACGAAGTAGCTTCAACGGTTCTTGGAGTCAATAACCCCCAGGTTCTGGAAATACACACTTCAATGGTTCTCGGGACTCGATTTTGGGTATACTTTGATTCTTCAGTTAGGAATCTATTTTCTTATCAAACGGATATAAAGGAATTTACCATTTAATAATTTACTAGACAAGAATGAACGAAATATCACGCCAAAAGCACTCTACTTCAGGGGCGGCTCCAGTCCAAAGTTATATACAGTGGGTGATCGGTTAACGAACAGTTCGGATAGCGAACAATTTGGATAACGAACACTTTCCCGAAAGATTTTTGTGTTTGGACAGCGAACATATGTTCGGATAACGAACTAAAACGAATTCTACCGAACACCTCTGTGACAAATGGTCGAAAAAAGTTTCTAGTATTCCAAGATCAACCAAGGGTTGGTTCAGTGAGTTTATGTAATAATTCTAATCAAGAGGTCTACAAACGATACAATTTTAGTTATAAACATTTATTTTACATGTATGTACAACCCTTAAAGGGGGGTCAACAAATTGCCACTAATCTAAGAGCCATTCTTGCATGGAAAATCTATGGTAAATCGATGATCGGTTAACGAACATTTCGGTTTACGAACATAGTCTTGGAACGGATTATGTTCGTAAACCGATCACCCACTGTATATATATATATATATATATATATATATAAGAAATAAACATTGTCTGATTTTAAATTTAAACTCATCTAGAGTTAGGTCTACGATTATATAATTTTAGGCTATGGAAAAAAAAATACGCCAGGTTTTTTTTTTTTTTTTTTTTTTTGGGGGGGGGGGCAATTGCCCCTATTTTCCTCCCCCCTTGGAGCCGCCATGCTCTACTTAAAAACAAATAACAGCCACAATGAAATGTTTCTGTAGATTAATATTTTTGTGAAACGCATGATGATGCGACTCTGCAATAGAGATGTTTTAACTATACTAGAAGGCTAGATAATTTGGGTGAAAATATTATATGAATGAGGCAAGATGATACATGGTAGAAATTAGGAAAAATTTATATTTTTCAGGCAGTGTTCCTCATCGAGTAGTGGTGTCTATTTTATAACGATTTTTAAATTACAATATAATTTGTACATGACCTAAGGAAAATTATTCGCCTGAAATATTATATATAAACGCAAGAACAATGCACAGTCCCAAGAATGTTAGTTAATATGTATTAATTAACTGATAAATATTGTAAATGGAGAATTTTGTGTCTTCCTCCTCAAAGTTGAATTCTCGTGTTAATTTTCTTAGCTATAATAACGTTGAAACTCTTTATCCTTAACCACGTTTTATTGATAGAAGAGCTGAAACACGATTTAAAAAAAAAATATTGATGATATAATTTCTCTTCATTTCTTTTAGACTAATCTAGGCTCATTGTTAGTGTTTCATATTTAGTGGCGCTATCTATCGGCGACAGTGTGTTTTATTTTGTATTACTTGGGCAGAATTGTGTGTCGTACCTAATAAAGATTGATAAATTTTATTTTTTCTGTCAATGTTATGAAACCATCATTTATAGGTTTTTTTTTGTTTTTCATCTTTTTAAATAATGCTTAGTATTTATGATAGTTTAATTTTCAAAATCACGTGCAAAGAAGTTTCCGTTTTGCTCAAAACTAGATAATTAAAAGAACCCAAGAAGCGAACGGCTAGCCCTGGAAAAAATTCCAAGAATATATAACTGGTTTTCTCCAGTTCCTGTAATATGAACAGATTGCATAACTACAGGTAAGATTTTTTTAGAAAATGATTTTTTTTTATCTTGCTGTCTAAATTTAGATTATTTTACACTTATCTTTCTCAAATCGTAATTGTTTTATAGGAACATTCCATTAATTTAAGAGAGGAGACATAAACGATGTGAATTTAGCTGCAGCGAGATAATTTATCAGGATCGACTTCATATTCTAGGAACTTGTTTTAAGGAGAAATGTATGTCACATGCTAGGAAAAAAATCTGAAAACGTACCATATGACAACTTAAACAATCGAATTTTAAAGCCTCTGTGTTAGAAATCTGTTTTCAGACTAAACGACTGTTCATCTCTTGGCTGGATTTTAGTTAAATAAATCTTAAGGAGATAATAATTAATAAAATTTCTAATCGTGAGCGTTAGGAGGAAGGAGGGATATTCAGAGCAAGTGTCTGAAACTTCTATTATGTTTTTAATTTCCTATTAGATGGGAGATTCTTTAGAGACTTTAACATTATGGTTAACATTACATTATGGAATTTAACATTATTATCTGAGTGATATTTATAGTCCAATTCAAGTCTAGTTGCCTACCTTTAGTTTCGTCCATTTGGGATAAAATTTTCTGATAGCACGCTTATTTAAAATACATTTGAAAAAATAAACTTGCATAATTAGTAAAAGGCCACCCACATAATATAGTAGTTAGTGTTCTGAACTGCCATGTAGTAGGTAGGCTTGGGTTCAAATCCCGCTTAAAAAGTGTCCGTCCTGCGTCGCGAGTTATAATTTTGGCAGCGCGCTAAACGCAGTATCAGTAAACAGTTAAACAAAAAAAAGTACCAAAATGCGTTAAAAAATCGTTAGAAAATACTACTTGAAATATTTTTTTTTTATAAAATGAAGAGGATTTGGTTTGGTATATTATTATCTCGACTATTTTTTTTTCAAGAATTTTTTTTATGGTTTCATTTTGAAAAAAAAATCACAAGGGGCTTTGCACAAAAATGCACTTATCTATACCGAAAGCTCACAGATAATTTTATATTTCTAGAGCAGGCCAGCACAACGTACGCCTAGCGAAGCTTTTGGTAAAGACACATAATATTATAAATATAAAAAATACGGAATATTATTTTTAGATTTATAATATTACGAAAGAAATATACACTATAACAAGAGAAATCGGCGCACAAAGTAGTTGTCAAGTTGCAACAAAAATTGGTGGATGTAAAGAACTTCCACAGAAGAAAAAACGATTAAAATTTCAAAACTATTGAATGATCTATACCAGTTTGATCGTTACAAAGCGAGGAAGTCAATAGTGGTTGGTCCATCTCTGGCCTGAATGCAAGCGGTCACCCGGCGTGCCGTAGACTGATAAACTTCCCAGATGGTACCCTGCGGATTTCTTACAAAATTGTGCCCAACTGTCGGGTTAAATCGGCAACATTCCGGGATAGTTGCAATAGCCTTCTCATCACGTCCCAAATATGATCTATGGGGGAGAGATCAGGCGATCTAGGTGGCCAAGGAAGTGTTCGGCAAGCTTGAAGACAATTCATAGCCAGGCTTTATCTTGTTGAAAAGTAAGTCCGGGTTGACGCAAGAGGAACGGCAACAAAACAGGGGTCGGGTTAAATCGGCAACATTCAGGGCTATCAAAGGAAATGACACCCCAGACCATAACGCTTCGTTGTGAGCCTGTGTGGCGTGCGATAGTAAAGGCGCTGCTCTAGACGTCTCCAGGCACGTGTTCGGTGGTCGTCAGGTCCCAGTCAGCGCAGTTCCAAGTTGATTGACTTAAGTACCACTGTATAATCAGACTTGACGGTATACAATGGTCAGACATGTGGTCCTAGGTCTGATGGGTAAGCGTCGTAACGGACGGCGCGAGCGTAGATTCCGCCTTCTTAGTTGTTTGTCAATGGACACTTGTGTACAGGTAACATGTCGGATGGTTGATAACGTCGAATCCGTTGCTGTGACAGCTGATATCACAATCGATCTCTTTCCCATTCTGTTGTGGTCCTAGATCGACCGCTGTAGTCCTGACGCTTAAATCTTCAGTTGTT
This sequence comes from Dolomedes plantarius, assembly GCA_907164885.2. NCBI lineage: Eukaryota > Metazoa > Arthropoda > Arachnida > Araneae > Dolomedidae > Dolomedes > Dolomedes plantarius. Next base: position 183,264,877 of record OU015492.1, on the reverse strand, counting down.
GAAATATTCTATCCAGCATCGTCTAATCGCTGCATCGCTTCGAACCAGATGTCGAGCGATTCTTCGATTTGCCGAACCAGCTTCTTTCAATCCGATGACACGACCTCTTTCAAACTTTGAAGTGCGTATGTCTCAATGATCACGAATCCTTCAGCGACGTATTATTACGTGAGATAGCCACAGTCGATATGGAACAGAAATTTTGAACATCAGATCGACAATCGCTCCTTATATGCACCTGCTGGATGCACAGTTATGATGCGCTGGAGCCCCCGCTATTAATTTGTTAGACACTGAATTTTTATCATTTGCATATTCGGTCAAAACATCTTTGCATACGAAATTTCATTACAATCAGACAACTCCTTGTTGGTGCGTCGATTTTGTTTGGTTATAGAGTGAATAAGCAATGAATATTAATATTTACTTCATTAAAAAAAATCTGTTATTTATCTTTTAATAGATGAATTATTTTTCGGTTTCCTATCTATCCTATTTTCTTGTCGTCCGCTGTAGCTTTTCATAAAGTAATATGGCCCTCATCCCATTTCGAGTTATGCAGGCCTGCTCTAGAGCAATAATTAAGGTAAAAAATGCTTTTATTTCAAAATAATTTTTCCTCTTTTTTTGTGTGTCTAACTATGAAAAAATGTTTGATAGTTTCTTTTTGAAAAAAGCCATAAGGAGCTTTGCATAATAAATTCACTTATATCTATACCGAAAGCTCACTGAAAATTTTAGAGTAACAATTAAGAAACATGCTTTTATTTTAAAATAATTTTTCCTTTTATTATTAAACATTTGCTTGACAGTTATCGATGCCTCTCACCAAAATTAATAGGTATTAGCCAATGTCCCCATAGATAATATAATTAAAGTTCTAAATTCCTTTCCTAAACTGAAGGGCAATATTATAACCCGTAATAGTGACTAATATCAAGTTTATTATAAAATAATATTACTTCTCATTGTTATTTTTTTAAATACTCTCGTAGACCCTTCCCCCCCAAAAAAAAACGACGCACCAAGAAGGAGTTATCCGAATGGGACGAAAATCAGTAGATGTGATGTACATGTACAGAAAAGCAAATGATTACAATTTGAGAAAAATTGGATGATTTATTCAAGAGGAAGAGCTTAACAAAGTGAAAAAGTCAATAATACGTTGGTCCACTTCTGGTCGTTAAGCAAGCAGTTATTCGGCTTGGCATTGATTGATAGATGTAGCGCACGTCATATATATATATATATATATATATATGTTGAGTTAAAATGTTTTAGAACTTGAAATACATCGTAAAATTGTAGTCGTGGTGGCACAAGTGGTGTTCCAAACTTCAATAAAACACACAGTTTCATGTATAAAATCTGATTTATTAAGTCATTCTTGGAGCGAGATGAGGGTTTTCCCTGTGCAACAGACCCCCACGTTCTTTTTTGAAGCGAGTAAATGTAAAATCATAAATATACATCACTTCATAACACAGATTCCTAAAGTGTACCCTTCCTGTGGTCAGAATTGTCATTAGGTCAGCAAATTTCGAAGTTACACGTTGCCTCATATGGTAATGCCCTGTTAGCACACCAAACCGGCATGCAATACCTTTGAGTCTTTGGTTCAAGTTATTAAAGAAATTAACGATCACTCAACGAACAATGAATCTTTAACAAAACTTTATAAGACTTACTAAAATATCATTGAGATAAATTTCATTTATGCAATTTTGAAAAGTTTGGATAAATTATGACTCCAAATAATCCATTGAACTATATTCATTGTCCGAAATATACTGATTGTTCTCTCCATTTATAAATCGAAACATACTTAGTTGCAGTTTATGGAAGAGCAGAAATCCAGCATATCTTTCTATGGCTTCTCTGGGTACCTGTAAATATAAAAATTGTAGTGAAGATAACATTTACAATAAGTAAAAACGAATAATGTCGTGTCCAAAGAACACTAGTGTCCAAAACCCGAACTGATGAACTACATGTTTACTTGTATACTTAAAAGAGTTCTTTAGTTTTGCCAAACATAGGCGTCGATTTATTTCTCACATTTCTAGCAAATTATATACCCTAAAATAGGTTATAAATTTCCGATTAATTAAATTTCAAATTTTTATTTCCAAGAGTTTACAGTCAGTTCTGCCAACATAGATAACAGCAGCTCTTATAAGGGTAACCTCTCTTGAAATAAACAGGAAATCCAACGTAAATAAAGCACATTTACGTTGGATTTCCTGTTTATTCCTTGATCACAAAGGTTTTGTCTTTTCTTTTCATAACCTCTCTTGGCCTAGAGAAAGATTAAGGCGTTTCTTTTTTATAGATACAGGATTAATGGAGATGAGAAATGTGAAATGTAGTGGTTACTCAGTTCACTGAATATCCTCCGCCTCCTGTAGTATCCTTTGGTGCGATGTAGTGCGGCAATGTCATCAGCTTTCCTGCTCAGTTCCATGGAACAATTTGGGTTATAATGTAAGACGTATTTCTCTAGATAATTGTTTTAACCAGTCACAGTCCCATATTTAAACAATTGTAGAAAAATTTGAGGTCTGAAAGAATGGGAGATAAAAGGAGTGCTTTCTTAATGAACCAGAAGAGGGGAGTCCAAGTGGCCTTTTCACATTATATGACCACGCCACGATCGTATCTCTCCCCGTCAAAACTATTTTCGTGATGGTAAACAATACTTTTACACAGCCACGTAGGCGGGGAGGTTCAAAGGAGTCCATAAGCCAGATTGAAATTTAAGTTCTCAGATATTATAACTATGTATTGGTCTTAATTCCCCCTGTGACATGGAACTTTTGCAATTATTTTGATTACTACACTGTTTTAACTCTAAAAAAATACTATTTTCTTATTTCACAATTTCGACACAACATTAATTCGGTTCCATGCACATTTATAGGTGTATTTATTTCATTTTGGAAATCTTAAATTGTCTATGTGCTGAAAATCATTCCTGTGGTTTTTCGTACCGGTTTTCCTGGAAGAAGGGAATGTGCCTCCTGTATGCAATTAAGTGTGGCATGTAACAGTACGGATAGTACATAAGGTCATTTGCACAACAAGGGAGAATTACTGGCCACTCTCTCGGCCATTAGGGGGACATAGTTCCTCCATAGCAACGTTCCAGCAACCATCTTTTTAACCAATCATATGTCTGAAAGGTAAATTGTTCTAGAACATTTTCTGACCTCTGCGATTTTCGGTGCTGGGAAGTTTTAACGGTTTTTTGAACCAGTTGAGGAAAAAGCCGCGACTGTGCTATAGCTCGAGGTTGTCCGCTCTTCAGCCCCAGTCGCAATTTTTGTATGCTGAGATATCTCGAGATTTCTGGTCTACTTTTGGACCAAGTTTAGTACTACAATGAGAGATAATCATCAGTCTCCAATGAGGGTGGTGGTAAGTAAAAATAATTTGTAATATATTTAATCAGGCGAGAGCACAGAATAATTAATATATGTAACTAGGTTTTATTATGTGTACGAATACTTTCTTAATGTATGTAGATAATTATTATGCTGTTTCTGTGCAAATTATAACTAACGATTAAATTAGTCCTAAATAAGAAGAAGAGAAATTAAATGCTAATATTATTTATTAAAATTGAGTTTGTTTTTATAATTATCTCAGACATGTGTAAGAATGTGTTTTCTACAATTAACAATTTTAAAAGTGCCACTATACGATCTCTCTATTTTATTACCTGTTTAATTCCACATAATACCCCCCAAATATATATATATATATATATATATATATATACAGAGGCTGTTCACACATTTTTTAGACGATGTATATTGTATTCACAAAACTAAATTACATAAAATTCTTGTGTTTTAAATGTTCTATTTGACATCCCTTATTCTGAACTATCTTTCGACACCGCAATTTCCAGGATAATAATACCTTTTGAAGTGTCAGAAGAGGTATTCTATCCCATTCCTCCTGAACAGCTTTCCAGAGTCCTGTAAGGGTTTTGGGACGACATTTGGATAATGCAGATTTTAAAAGTCCGAAAGCACAAAAATCCATAGGTGATACATCGGGAGATTTAGTAGGGATATCAGTGAAGGGTATGGCCTTGATACCAGTTTTTTGTTCCATTTCTTTTAGGAAATTTACAGTGGATTTGATGTGTGACTGCTAGCTTTGTCCTGATGGAGTCTCACAGATTGATGGCACTGTGGGTAAAGCGATGGTATTTCATTCAGAAAAATTGGCGATAAAATATGTTCCTGATAGTATTTGGAGTTAATCTTGACATTTTTTTCCACTCTCTTTATTTTTAACTTGCCATTATAAGAAAAACCAGCAACAATCATGAATCCCTTAGAAAAACTTTCTTTCGATTCTTTGAACCATGTACTTAAATTTTTTTCTCCCCTTTTATGATAATAAATGGCTCTTTTTTTGTTGCAATCATTTAAATACACCCATGATTCATCTATTGTGACAATTGTTTTCCATTTTTCTTTGGATAAGTGTTTCTCATATAGAATTCTGCAGCGTGTCCTGCGTTCAGCGATATGATTTGGAAGAAGACGATGCACATTGCGTTTTTTCGCTTTCTTAAGATTTAAATCAACGTTTATCATTTTGTTTACAGTGGACACCGAGCATTTTAATGATTTTGCAACTGTCCTTTGACTAGGGGGATTTTCTTTTAACAGTAAACAACGTACCTTTGCAATAGTCGAAGATGTCCGTTTTTTCCTTGGATACTTGTTTGGAATTTTTGTCCCACTTGAGGCTCCAATTTGACGTTTTTTCCCTTTCTTGTTGACGATATTACCTATCGATGCTTTAGATATCACAAAACCATGATTCTCACATCGTTTTTGGATAACGGAGTATGCATATTTCTCTTCGGAAAGAGCATAAATGTAGCCTTCGAACCACTGCTTTGTTAAAAACGCCATTTTTAATAAAAACAAAACTTTCAAGCCGCAGATGATAATTTTGACTTTTAAAAACATAGTACAATTGCAATTATTTCTTTTGCAGCAAACTCTTTTTTATTACCGCTTACCAAAATCGTCTAAAAAATATGCGAACAGCCTCTGTATATATATATATATATATATATATATATATATATATATATATATATATATATATATATATATATATATATATATATATATATATATATATACCGGGTGATCCAAAAGTCAGGACGAACTTTAAAAATGAATAATTGGAAAATGAACAAAGAAAAAAAGATGCGGTTTGCACCAAACGGATGGAAAAGAAGCCGGGTTTTGTGTGGCAACGAAAAAAAAAAGTTCTGTTGGCGATCAACAGATGGCGCTGTCGGATTTCTGATATAGGATTATGTAAAGCAACAAACGATATAAAAAGGAGCAACTGCAGCAGGTAATGGGACTCGAAGCTTATATGCATCGAAATGCTGTCCATAGTTGAGAAAGCCCTCTTAGTTAAACTGTATTATAAGAAATCGGAAAGTGCCATTGCGGCATTGCGAGCATATCGCTACAGGAAGGGTATGCGAAATAGCAAAGGACCAATAACATCTTTTGCATTGAACAAAATGATGAAGAAATTTGAAGCTACAGGTTCTTTGGCGTCACGTCCAAGAAGTGGACGCGCCTCAGCAGGCGCTGCTGTTGCCACGACAGTGGAGCAGACGGTGCAATCCATGTCGGCGGTTTCTGCACATGGGGAGTGCAGTGCTCGAGAAGTTTCGAGGCAGACAGGAGTGTCGTACGTAAGTGTCTGGAGAGCACTGCGAATAACCTTGAAACGGTATCCCTACAAGTTTCAACATAACCAAGAACTGAAACCTCTTGACTTCGACTCTCGCCAAGATTTTGCGAATTTGGTATTCAATAAGATGGAAGAGCAGCACGACTGGCTTCACACTCTGCTTTGGACCGATGAAGCGCATTTCACACTCTCTGGAGCTGTTAACACCCACAATTGTCGAGTGTGGACCACAGAAAATCCACATGCATTTGTTGAGGTACCCTTGCAACAGCCTAAAGTGACAGTCTGGTGTGGCTTCACTGTTGATTTCATAATTGGTCCATTTTTTTCGAGGAAGTCACAAAGACGGGTTTCAAAACAGTTTCTGTCACTGGTCAGCGATATGCAGCACTGTTACAGAACAACATTATTCCTGAACTGAAAGCGCGACAGGCACTCCAAACAGTCACCTTTATGCAAGATGGAGCACCACCTCATATTGTTCTGCCTGTGCAACGCCTGCTACTCTTAACATTTGAGGAGGATCGCATTATCAGTCGATGCTTTAATCACGCATGGCCTCCAAGATCTCCCGATCTGACACCCTGTGACTTTTGGCTGTGGGGATTCTTGAATTAAAAAGTGTACCGCCACCAACCGGCATCACTAGCAGCACTGAAAGATGCCATCCGCCAAAATGTATCTGCCATAACGCAAGAAATGCTACTCAATGCTGTGAACGGTGTGGTGACTCGTCTCACAGCGGTACTTCTGAATGATGGACAGCACATTGAACATTTACTGTAATTAACTGTAATTAAGCTGACTTGTAACTTGTAAACATTTTTTCATTTGTAAATCATCTTTTGGTGAAATAAAATACTATAGCACCATCTGTTGGTCGCCAACAGAACTATTTTTTTTTTCGTTGCCACACAAAACCCGGCTTCTTTTCCATCCGCCTGGTGCAAACCGCATCTTTTTTTCATTATTCGTTTTCGAACTATTCATTTTTAAAGTTCGTCATGACTTTTGGATCACCCGGTATATATATATATATATATATATATATATATATATATATATATATATATATATAAACACCTCCCCCTCGTCATCATGTTTATTGTTAGACATTTTGGGCTTCCCTGAAAAAATTTTCTAGTTTCGTTACGACTTTTACACAAGTTGTTTTGCTGATTTCTAAAATCTAAAGGACGATAAAAAAGACAAAATAGTACACTGCTAAAAAAAAATTAGGGGAGCAAGCAAAGAAGTTAAGAAAACCGTGCGAGACAGCCACGTATTGGCATAAAAGGGATAGTACACGCGTATCAATGCGCAATACAGAAAAAAAGACGTAAAAAAATTTGTAATTAAGCTTTAATTTTTTGAAAATATGGAAAAAACATGAAAAGATGATTTAGGGCAACAATTTGGTTACATGTAAACGATAAAAAAAGTATTGTTTAGAAATGATGCAAGATTTTTAATATGGCGTGTGGTCTCCTCGAACAGCTAAGACTGCTGCACACCTGTTTTCCATGGATGCGATGATGTTATCGATAAGACTTTGGGGAATACTGTTCCACTCCTCAAGAAGTGCAATCTCGAAGTCTCGGAGAGTAAAAGGAGGCCTTGGTCTCGCAGCAATGCGTCGTCCGAGCGTGTCCCAAACATGCTCGATTGGATTCAGGTCAGGAGAGCACGTTGGCCATTCCATACGCTGTATTGTTTCAGATTCAAGCATGTTCTCCACAAGACGAGCTGTATGCGGTCTGGCATTATCATGCTGGAAAACAAAGGTATCTCCAATGGCTGCAGCGTAAGGTATGACATGAGGTCTCAGTATCTCGTCTGCATACCTTCGGGCCGTCAAAGTACCATTCCGAATGATATGCACGTCCGTACGTCCACCTATGCTGATTCCACCCCATACCATAAAACCAGCTCGTCTGTATTGTGACCTTTCACGAACGAATGTGGGGTTATTTCAAGTGCCCCTTTCCCTCCATACCAAAACACGTCGGGTGTCAAACTCCACACTGAATCGGGACTCGTCTGTAACTTGGCTGCAATCATGTTGCTTCCAATCTCGATGTTCAGCAGCCCATCTTCTTCGGGCCGCACGGTGGCGTGAGGTCAACGGAATGCAGACCATTGGCCTACGTGCATAGAGACCTCCCTGATGAAGCCTATTACGTACTGTTTGGCTGGACACCCTTCGTCCTGTTTCCAAGAGCAACTGTCTTTGTAGCTGAGTAGCATTGTCTGTTCTGTTTCGACGAGCTGTTAACAGTATATACCGGTCATCAGTTGCTGTAGTGGCGCGTGGCCGACCTTGCCCTGGTCGACATCTAACATTCCCTGTTTCTTGGAATCGATTCCAGAACCCTGCAACGACACTTCTGGCGACTCCAACAACATCCGCGACACTACGTTGTGTTTGCCCGGATTCAAGTCTGCCTATAATCCGCCATGCCATGGATTCCGGTAAATCACGTTGTTGAGACATTTTCAAGTCACCTTTTCTCAAAAAGAATAACTGAGCAATCGAATTTCACAGTTAAGTCGGTGAAACAGACTTTTCTGCAACATCCCGATTTCCGCCCTTATGTTCTTTTTCTGGTTTTTGACGTCATGAACTTTGATTTGCATATGAAGTTTTCTTCTTCTGTTTCCTGCTAGGCTTTAAATTATGGATGATTTATTTTATGTTAGTTATCGGTGTAAGTCTTTGCGTAATTTCGTAAAACCATGTGCTCCCCTAATTGTTTTGAGCAGTGTACATTAGCTTGCGAGTGTTTTGCTGAAGTGTTACAGAAATGAGATCTATGGTAACGGGCTCCATGATACACTTCGGATAAAGGGACGCCAATTAGTATCTTGGGGCGCAGAGCTCTTCTCGTATCGATAATTATCGATATCTTATCGATAATTATCGATACGATATTCCAATTGAACCGATCTCCTCTGTAAGTTGATCTACCGTGGTGCATTGAATAATTTTATTATTATGACCCGAAGTTCGTCTTCATGCTACGTGGCAAAGAGGGACACTTTCCTAGTAAGTATCTTGAATACAATCTGTTCCTTTGAAATGCTACCTGGGGCTTAGAAAAAGACGTTAAGGTTGATTCCAAAAACTCTACCAAAATTAATAGCTCTTTGAATTTGGTTCTGTAGAGAAACCGTCTAACTGTTTCTGTTTAACTCTGTAAGACAACAACATTTTCTACATCCATCCTTCATGAATAGCTTTATTCAAAAATAATTTGTTAAGTCCAGACTAGCTATTTATACTTTAAGAGCTACCAGGTGGCCCTCGATAATACAATTCGGAAATTTTCGTTTATATACGCTCTTTAGTCTGAATCTTCTGGAATGCAAATTGATACAAATATATTAATTTGTTACGTTTGTCCTCGTACTAATTAGAAATAGCCTTTTTATATTTTTTTAATCTGAGATATTTGTTTATATTTGGTATACATATCTGCAATATAAACGGACAATATATATTTTGTAATGTTGTCATAAACGAGTGAAAACTGTTGCAGATTAGCTAAACTAATAGGAATTAATTGAATGCTACAGTTTAAAAATGTGGTATGAGTAAATTTATTATAACTCGACTTCATTTAGAAATTGATCTAGTAAATATTTCAACTCTGTTGCCCACACTGCATGCGTCGAAATAATCCACCGCATGGGCAACGGTTTGAATCCCGACTAAGGCAAGGATGCTTTTTTTGCTGTTACCTCATAAGAAGAAATATTAGTTCACCTATTGAATGCTGTTTTAAACAGAACTATTAAAAGTTTTAAAGCAGAAATATTTAGTGGCCCAAAACTTTTACTACAAATTCCTAATATCGGCTATTATGTAGCAACACTTATATTAATTGTTTCGGTCTTATCCAACTTGCTTCCACAGCCATTAGTGCCCATAACTGTAATGCTGCGTTTGCATTCATGTGCTCTGCTCTGCTCTGCCTTGGGGTAGCCAGTGATTTATGTTCACTGCGTACTCCGTATATGCGTGGATCGCCTCCTCTGTCGGTCCTGCTACAGAGAATCAAAGATCCCGGGGTCCCGGGGGCCAAATAGTGTCAAGCGGGGGCGGGGGACACTAGATCAAGAAACACGAGGGACGTTGGAAATGGGGGGGAATGGGGGGGGAGTTCTAAATGGGGGAATATCTGGAAGACACGTGTTCATTCACATCGCTTTGGACGGGTAGGGTTACCGTGACTAATGTGATGACAGGAGTCGGGGGGTCTCCATGCAGAGAACTCTGCATGAATGCATATGCACCATAAGAGATGTCTAAAAAATCTTGGAGATTTGGAGTATCCTCCCACTTAGAAAATAAATGGGGGATAAATATCAACACATTTTCTCTCTCTAATTGTAATATCGTTATTCATGCTATTCCATCTAGCAGGACTTGTTCCAAATAAGGGGAATCTTACAATAATGATAAAACTGCAAATTTTGGAGAAAATGGTGTTTTACGTCATAATGCAAAAACAATCCAGTCAAATTTATCGTTGTTCTGTTGTTTGAAAACACCACATCTTCCGAAAAAATGACGTACAGTCAATGATTTGTTTCAGTCTCGAACTATCTTCACTTACCATGAACTTTGACAGAGGCTCATTTGGACTCGCTCGTTCATTCGGTATTAGGTATGCTTCCATGTCGTATATGCCTTTCCCGGCTTCGATGACGATAACTTTGAAGAAATGCGTTGGAACGGCAACGCTGTTTTCTCCTATTACTTCATAGATCACGTACTTTTTTGTTCTGTTTTTGCTCTCATCAAAGGTTTTACCCTTCTTGCTTTGGACTCTCCTCCTGTAACAGAATTTCTTCTTTTAAGGGATGGAATTCTGCATTTGAAAGACATGAAAATTTTAATTTTAAAATAACATAGGTAGAAAATCAGGAGATAACCCCCCCCCCCCATAATTTAAGAGTTTTAAACTGATGGAAGTCGTTCATACCATTCAAAGAAGCGGTATGTGGATGGGACATTCTTGATGGGCAGTATGTCTGCCTCACTTACAAGCATTCCCAACCTGATTTAAAATGGTTTAAAGACAAGTCGATCCTTTCGCCTCCCACACCTTTCGGTTATAAGGCAAACATGCTCTGATAACTGCCCTTACGGCGGCAATCCTGCTGGACCACAACAGAACCCGCAAGGTCAACCCGACAAGCTTAATGCAACAATAAAACAGATCAAAACAGGCCATTTAGTGGCAAACGACTAGATTAATTTAAGTTAGCTAGTTAACAGCCGAAAAAGTCCATTCCTGGTTCCATATGAACCTAGTCCTAGAATTTTTTATTATTTAATTAATCTTATATATATATATATATATATATATATATATATATATATATATATATATATATATATATATATATATATATATATATATATATATATATATACATACACACACATATATATATAAATACATATATATATACATATACATACATATATTTTTTACCATATGCCAGATTTACTCAAGTTTATTTATGATATACCTTAAACAACTACTGCGTATTATCAGTATGAAAAACAATGCAAATAATATACAATACAATAATATTCAACAAATAATAACAAACTGCTAGCCATAATAAGCATACAATATTCAATATAATTATACTCAAATATTACAAGGACAATTTAGAAAGGTTTAAAGACAATTTAGTCGACACAAAAATACGATTCTCTTTAAAAAAAAAGGAATCAGTTTACTTGCTCGATTTTTTTTGCGACGATTTTAAATCCTCGCAGACGCAAAAGGAGTGTAACTCAGAAGGTGGTTTGCTTGTGATCTCAAGTAAAACTATCCCCCCTCTCATATTTTGTTTTACAATTTATCTGAAAGTATTTACAGTCCATGGATTTCTTTTGGTACATAAAAAAGTAAATCTTTCACAAATCTACGACAATTTCACTTTCAGTACCGAAAATCTGAAACTGAATTTTTTTTTTATCGTTGAATCTACTCAGCTTCGTGCTCGATTCCTACAAAACTTTAAACCTACTTAAACTTAAAACCTAATATCACGGCTTCAGAGTTGAGGTCATGAACAAATTGGTACCTGTAAACTTAACCTATGAAGGAATTCAAGATCAGTTAAGACGTGGCAATTTTCCAGACTGAGTGCATGCGTGCGTAATTATTGGAATAATAATTGAGAAACGAGATGTTCTCAGCTTGTACCTTTTTCGTTTACTCGGCTGTCCTTCCAAAAACTGTGTGATTTCTTCTTCATCAGCATGAATTTCTCTGAACAGAAGAGAACAAAAAAAAAATGCTTATTTTATCCCTAGTATACGCTGAAAAAAAAAGAAGTGTTAGGATTTACAGAATTCACATATTAGAATTCACATATTCTGGAAAAATAGCCTTACAATGAACTAAAATCATATAAGAATAGCAAAAGGATCCAACAGTAATTTTCCATTAACTCAAGTTTTTGAATAGCACATCTTGAATTAAGAATGCAATGAATTTTAAAAATTTCATATAAAAATAATTATTCACTTTTACAGCTATGCTTCTGTAAAGTTACTGCGATATTGAGTCAGCTTTTTGATATAAAAGTTCTGTATTATCAGCTTCATGGGGAACTTAACATTTCAATTTTGTATTCATACATTTTAAGTCCCAAGGAGCTCAAAGTATGAAAAAAAATTATTAGGATATCTGTTAATCAGTTACTGATGCCTCGAGAGCTATATAAGTATCGAAAGCAAATTACTGTTAATTATGAGCCATAATGTTACAACCCAGGCAACTTATGAGCATAAAGCTTTGTTTATAAAGAGGGTATGAAAATGAAAAGATTCTCGTTCAGATTTATTTTTAACTAGGCACAATACAAATCCAACAGTAAAATTTCTTGGATTACAAAACTAGGAGCTTGTAAGGAATGTATAAATTTGAGACATTAAAATGGAGCTAAATCAGTGGTTTTTAACCGGTGGTCTGGAAGAACCCAAGTTAGCAGTCATAAAAAGAAATGGCGTCATCGTTTCAAAACGATCTTAAATTTAACAATTTAATAAAATTGGGAACCTTTTTTTTGTTCGCATAGCTTTGAGCAATAGTAAGCCAAGGATTTTGCAACAACTAAAGCAAATGCAAGCTCAAAAATCTTGTGATATTTTAAGTTTCAACAGGCTTTTATGTGTTCTATTAAGTTTAACTTTACGTTAAATTTGTTATTCAGTTTATTTGTATTTTTTTCATCAAATTTGTTTATAAAAATGGTCTGTTTATTAGAGAATTAAACCATTTTTGCTTCTTAAAGGGATTGTTAGGAGATGGTTTCCACGGCTTTTTTTTTAAACAAGTGGTTCCTGGTAAATGAAAGATTAGAAACCTCTGAGCTAAATTATTGATCCTGAAGAAAGATAAACTGCACCGTATTTAGTTACTCGAGTACGAAAATTTCCGGTATTCATGAATGATTCAACTATTTGCACAGCATTTAAGCTCACCAACGTTTTAAATTACAACTGCTTTCTCTCTTGATAGAAATTTTTCAAAAATCCCTTCTACATTAGATAATTGTATAATTTTTTCAAACGGATACGGAATAAGCATTTGGCATGTCAGATGCTAAAATAAAAAAATAAAAAATAAAAAACAAACCTTGGTAGGTAGAGTGGTCCAGAGCAAACGTAAACACTTCCGTGCTCTCTGGCTAAATCTCTAACATGGGTCTCCAAAGTATTCCAAATGCCTTGATTAAAATATTCATTCTGTCAGGAAATGGGAATGAAAATTTACCTGTATATACAGGGTGGTCATAAAGAAAAAAACTTTGCCGATATATGGACGTCTAGCGGCTGTTCCGTTCAACTAATTGGGATGAGATTTCAGATATAGTTATTCAGAGGTATGGGCTCGGGATTCTGTGAACGGTAACAAAGTGGCGCTCACGGTTACGGTTATAGGTACAGAAACGCGAAATTTTCGAACGGCAAAGCCCACTTTTTCCGCCCACTTTTCCAAAATGCTCAGCGCGTGCGAAAACCCTAAAGAGTGTTGGAACGGTACGTGTATCACAAAAAATGAACTCGTTATGCACGCACAAAAAACAGCTCTGCGAACGGCCAACAGAAACACGATCGGGGCGCAGGGTGGAAATTTTCATATGACAGAGGTAAGACAGCAATCTTTGATGACAACACAGATCGGACAAATAAAACTTTTATTTGGATTACATATTTTCCCCATGGGTGCCATCACAGGCCGTTCGCAGAGCTGTATTTTGTGAGTGCATAACGCGTCCGTTTTTTCTGATACACGTACCGTTCCAACGCTCTATAGGGTTTTCGCATACGCTGAGCATTTTGCGACGGGAAAAAGCTGGGCGTTGCCATTCGAAAATTTCGAGTTTCTGTACCTATAACCGTAACCGTGAGCGCCACTTGGTTGCCGTTCACAGATTCCCGAGCTCATACCTCTCAATAACAATATCTGAAATCTCATCTCGATCAGTTGAACGGAACAGCCGCTAGAGGTCCATATATCGGCAAAGATTGTTAAGACCACTCTGTATATTTATAAGTGTAGCATTCTTAAAATCTACTAACCCACACCAATCTTTCGGTATCTTTGCGGGGTATAGGTCATGCTAAATCTGTAGATCCGAAAGAGATGAGATATCTTTGTTTCCCACATCATCACTTCACAAAGGTAAACAAATTACTGCCCTTTTCAATTTTTCTCATAAAATGGGGTCATCAACGAGTCCTATCACTCATTCACCATTAATGCAGTCTTTAAAGAAGTTCGGGAACTGGAAATTCAAAATTTATTTTAAAATTTTTTATTTTCTTGGCTTAAAAAGTACTGCAGCGAATTGAGGATATTAGGAATGTTCTATATTCCTCTCAAAAGTCATGCGTCTTACATAGGGGAATAATTGCTGCTTCATTTTAGTAAGGGACTATTAGGGTACTATTAGGGCTGAAATCTGACTGTACTTAAGAAGTTGCCTGTTAGCATTTAGCTAGAAAAAATGGACTGCCCTTCACGCCTAGGGTGACCCTACCAGGAGAAGAATTCCCGGCGTACTTCACCCAGTCCTTCCAGTGACATCCCCTCGCCACGATGAGGCAGCTGACAGGACTAGAGGGGGAAGTAAAAAAAAAATGAAAAAGGTTGGTTTGTTGAGAGCGCTACGGTCACCATCTTTTACTCGAGGGCTAATTAGACTATACTACACTGTTAAAAGCCTTTTCTGAATGTTGTAAACATCCATGTTAGCAGCGGAACTAGAATCCATAAACACTGACACAGAAAGCAAGCGACTCTTAAGCCATTCGGCCTTTGTCCGGGTAAAATAATAATATAAGGAAAACAACATAGTTTTTGTAAGGCTATTCCAAACAAAAAACTTTGACTAAATTTTAATTTTTTTAAGCTGAAAGATTTATAACTAAAGCTAAGTTAAGAAATCACACTTCTGTGAGCGAGTTTACTGCTGAATTAACCCGATTTAGGATTTACTTAGTTACTGCTTTAGTATTTTCTGTGTTTAGTGTTCCATTAGACATGAAAAGTGCTGTGATACAAAGGTACTTTACAGTTTTTGCATGCAATCATGAATGAACAGAATGAAAGTATTCACCTGAGGCGTTATATTGCTTAAAATGAATGTTTCGTCGAGAGCCATTTGGGAATATTTATGATTCGCTGCAGGAGCTAGATGACCTCTGTCGTAGCCACTAGTACGGTAGTCGTCCAGGGTGGCCCTGAAGTAATTGTGAATTGATTTGTCTTCCATAAACTTGCTGTTCTTTCGACTCCCACGAGCATTCTCCTCGTTCACCATGTCAGATGTCAGGTGCTCCATGACCCAGTTAGGATTTCTGTGCCTTCTGTTGCGGAGGAAAATGAAAACTACTCAAAATCTCGATTGTTTCAAATACCATATACCAGAAGTAATGCATTTTTTTATCGGATTTTGTCTTTCTCTTACGTGTCTCTTTTCTAAAATCTCAGCGAAAGGAAGTGCTTTTCTGCCTTCAGTGTCAAAAGTTAGTACTTTCTCATTTAAAAAATCCAAAAACTTTTTGAAGTTTATGTAAACTTCTATAATCATTGCTGATCATTCATTCCATCAGATAAAGGGAAGAAAATAAGAGATTATACGCAGATATTGTTAAGTAATTTTAATAATAATTTTTAAATAATATATTTTTTTAATAATAATTTTTTTTCTTTAATTTGTTTTGATTTTTAGGAAAATAGGAAAAAATAGAGAATGTTTACTTTTAAAACGTGCTGTCTAGGGGGAATTCCACGGTAAAGAAAGATCCAACAGCCCTTTACAGATAGGTTATACAGATATATAGATAGATATCAACACTGAGCCAATTTATTATGACCACAAGACAATTCCATGCAAATCAGCATGATGCCCCGCAGTTGCTGTTGGAGTCTCATGTTGGCATAAGAAGGGATATCTAGCTGATTGTAAAGACTATTGAAATGTATTGATTCTGAAGAAATAGGTAAAAAACACAATTTAACTGACTTTGAACATGAAATGATTGAGGATATTAGAAACAATGAAGCGACAGCTGCATTTAACACTTCACCTCTTGAGAAGTGTTCAAAATGCAGCTGTTGTTCATGTTTACAGAGAGTCAGCTACTAAACAAAACTGGGTCTTAACGTAAAGGCGTGTGGTCGTTACCGGTTACTGGAAGCTCGAGCTGAAAGGAGATTTTCCTCACTTGTCCAGTTCAGTATAAGGGCAACAGTACATCAGATTACAGCTAATCGACCAGATTCCGGCTTTGGGGCAGTGTGACTCCTCAGAGCACCAAAGTTCTTGTGATGAACTCCCCC
Organism: Dolomedes plantarius; assembly: GCA_907164885.2. Taxonomy (NCBI): domain Eukaryota; kingdom Metazoa; phylum Arthropoda; class Arachnida; order Araneae; family Dolomedidae; genus Dolomedes; species Dolomedes plantarius. The sequence continues at coordinate 183,248,252 of OU015492.1, read as the reverse complement.
TGGGTGCAGGTAATGGCGCAAGTTACTGCTACTCTTCTGGGGATGTAGTATTCTCTGAGGGGGTCTCAACGTAGGTTGCCCCCACTTCCACGTTTCCGGCCGGTAACTGGACATTGTCCAGGATAAGCAGGACAGGGGTTGTGACCTAGTCTAACACCACATTGAGTTAGTACCAACGGGTTACAATAATCCTAAATTAATTTCTGAAACTGCGAAACTCTTGTGTGTGCGGGATTGCACGCAGCGACTTACGTTTTCAGTCAATTGCCGCTTACCTTCGGATGGGTCGACTCAAATTGTTATTTTACAGCTAATCGTAATGAGGGATGGCCTACCAACGTAATATTGGTCACACATTACACCGTATTGGGTACCGAAGCCGGAGACCTGCTGCAACGCCTTTTCTATCTGCAGCAAATAAGATCAAACGTATCCAGTTCACAGAGAATCCAAAGGACTGGACACTTTATGAATGGACAAGGATAATGTGGTCCAATAAATCATATTTTCACCCACAGATGATAGGGTGTGAATATGCAGAAAACATCATGAGAGCGATCTGGGGGATGTTTTCCTGTTATTATTTAGTCCCCTAAATTCCCGTGAAAGAACGTTTGAATGCCAAAATGCATTTAAATATTTACTCTGACCAAGTAATTCCAGTTATACAAACGGTTTACCCCACTGGAGATGGATACTTACAGCAGGGCAATGCTCCATGCCATAAAGGACACATTGACCAAAGATGATTTGAAGAGAATGATTAAAAATTCACTTCGGTTAGTCGACCTCCACAATCACCAGATATCAATCCAATTAAGTATTTGTGGGTTTTGATCGAAAAGGATGTCAGGCAACAGGATCCAGAACCATCAAATATTAAAGAATTGGAAAGTGCAGCTCATCGGATATGGTCTCAGATTCCTCAAGCCACCTACCAACATCTTATGAATCCGTTCCAAAGAGAATCGGAGCAAATAGTAGGTGAACGATGCATATATATATATATATATATATATATATATATATATATATATATATATATATATATATATATACACATACACATATTTGCAGTACTGTGAAAATTAATCGGGGCAAGTATTCTGATCCTTCACGGCCCCCCACGCGTTCTAACGCGTATCAGCCAAAAAATCTAACTCCTGACACTAGTCGCCATGACGGCAACCCGCTCGACCTAGGCTCCTCAAGTCCTTTCACAGGCCCAAGTCCTGGGCCGTAGTACCGAACATTTCACTCCCCAAACTTCTAGTCAGTGCCACATAACACCGATCACATCCATGTAGTCTTACAAGCAGATCATCCAGTAGTTAGAGCCATCCAAAATAAAATTAATTTTCCTTTTTAAGCACGCAGCCACCCCTCTGTCAAATATATCATTCAACCTAGTTTTATTATTTTTAATATAAAATACAAAGGCAAGCACCACCCGTGCAGCCAACCAAACAAAATAGTTTGAAAAACAATAACCTAAACTTGCTCCACACGAGCACAAAAGTCGTTTAGAAGCATAAAAATCGAGTAAATCAACAAACCATTAAACAAAGCACCCCTTGTGCAAATGCCGAAAATGAGGCATTTACTCGGGGCAAAAACAAATTAAGTTTTTTATATGCATGACATGTCCTGTACACGTTTTGGCACGGATTCCGCTAATTTAGAACATAAATGTTTGACGTGGTCATCACGAAACTAAACTTTTATGACATTCTCAATCATTTTTCTCTTGGTTGAGAGGTCCATCTTATTCACACGTATCTTCACAATGCTACATAAATTTTAGATGGGATTTACATCTGGAGAATTACCAGGCCAATCCAAAACTGTTAATTTTTTTTCTTGAAAAATTTCTTTACTATCTTAGAATTATGGCATGGAGCAAGATCTTGTTGAAACACACCAACAACGTCAGCGAACATTTGCATAAAAGGTAATTTTGTCTTCTGGTATTGAAATGCATTTCTTTGAGGTCATCATTCCTTCAACTGGTACTAAGCTGCCAGGTCCTCCAGGTGTAAAATAACCTCAAAACATCTGCTTTTGATTTTGCTTAACTGTTTGATTAAGATGTTGTTCCTTGATGGGTTCTCCAGCGCTTCGCCTGACAAATGTTGATCGAAACCCTTGCAAAAGAAAAAATGCATTTCGTCGCTGAATGCAACCTTATTCCAGTCTTGTACAGTCCAAGATTGATATTTCCTGGCCAAATATAAACGTTTTCTCTTCATTGAATGTGATAATAACTGTTTTTGGACTGGCGTTCTTGCCCATCTCCCTGCTTCAATAAGCCTTCGTTGTACTGTCGACGAATCAACGCTCACACCAGTAGCCAATAATTCTCTCTGAAGATCTTTACTTGTCTTGCGAGGATGCATTTTACTATTTCGTACTAAATTTATCTGTCAGAGGTGTTGTCTTACGTTTGCGTCCACATTTACTTTTCCGTTTGGGAGATACTGTCCCAAACTTATTTTGCTGATTAACAATCCTAGAAACATTGGATTTTCCAACTCCAGCTGATGCAGTAATATCCGCCACAGTCATAGAGGTATGCTGAGTAACAATTCTAGCCCTTTTCCATGGAGTGATATCCATTTTTTTTCATCCACGTAAGAACCAGACAACTCACACAATCGACCACTTCTTACAGCAGCTGAAATGCAACTGACCAGAAAAGGCTCTATGTGTGATGATCACGTGGTCGAACCAGTTTAGACTAGTCAAGGGCAACCTCCCTTCGTAAGAAAGGCAGTTGAAGCCAGTTTCAGGCAGGAAATGACTTTGAAAGGAAGAATTTTATGAAACAGGAAATTCATCCCAATTAATCTGCACAGTAGTATATATATATATATATATATATATATATATATATATATATATATATATATATATATATATATATATATATATATGTATATATAAATCGTAACGGATATTTTTATAGATAAAATAATGCAGAAGAAAATATTCAAATTAAATCTAATAGAACATACTAAATAATATAGTACAGTTTGAGGAATATTTCTTTTACTGTATTTTAATATTTTTTTGGATAATGTCCAATCGTCTGCCGCATTAGAAAGAAAAACAAAATATTTTTTTGGTCAATTTATTTCGTTGTTATGCACGTGACGCAAAATTAGTTTAAAGTATCACAAAAAGAAAAGAAACCCCGTGATCAGAATCTAATAAATTGAATTCTAAAAATTTATCTTTAAAAATTCACCAAAAATCAGAAAATTAGGGTAAAGATTCGAAAAAGATTTTATTTTAAAGGAATTTTTATGACCTGTCTCATCATATAAATTTTATAACCCTCAAATTATTATTTTAAATGCAAACTTTAAAAAATGTTACAAAAACAGGTAAAAAATTTAATTTAAAAAAATCTAAGAAGAATTTTTCAAAAATCTTTCTTAGTGCACCCCTACACTGTGAGAAGAATCGCTATGCAAAATTTCAGGCCGTTAGGCCCAGCGGTTTGGTCTTTGCGTTATATGTCAGTCAGTCAGTTAGTTACGGAACTGTTTTATATAAATAGATATGACATCTTTCAGAAACAATACTTCGTTGAATTATTATATGGGCACTGATAAAAGAGTTATGTTATCATCAAACAATAAAATTTTCGTACTCTTGTTTTGGCTTTACAACCTGTAATAGTCTTCTTTTTTAACTATATATATATATATATATATATATATATATATATACAGGTAACCCTCTTATAACATGGTAGATAGGTTCCTAGAAAATGCCGTTTTCTGTGAAACCGTGTTATATGAGACCCAGAGTCAGTACAAAAAGGGGGTTACGTTCCGAAAACTTATTGAAAACAAACTTTTTAAAAAAATTCCATATAAGCAACTTAATTTTTATTAAAAATATAAATGTATGCATAACACAAAACGAAAAGAAACAAAAAATATTATTTTCATTTAATGCGACCTTAATTTAATAAATTTCTTTCTCATCACTGCTCAGTACAATCAAACGAGAACGATTGTTCGGTTGAACGATATCACCTTCACTTTCAGAAGCATTTTCTTCATTTAAATTTCTTGCACCTTCTATCTTATTTAAAACATCTGTAATTTTGGTTTGTTTGCTGGTTCTCACAAGATCATTGTAGATATCACGGTATGGAGATAGATAAATTTGCAGCTCCCTTTTGAATTTTCGGCTTCTTTCAGCGGAACAGTCTCATTCAAGAAAATTGATTGAAGATTTTCAGCTAATCTTAGGCCTTCTTGTAATTTTATAGAATTATAAATGAATAAATTATAATATGTTTATACATTTTCATGTAAAGGCACTGTAGCTCATTATTCCTTCCCGTCATTATTTTAAGGTAATTTAGTTTCTAAATATTTTAAACAAAAATCATCTTATCTAGTGCTGTATAAGTACAGTGTTGTACAAAGTGTTTCGCAATTCTTTTATCGTGTTAGAGAGAAACCGTTTTACAGGTTGCAGTGTTATACGAGGGTTCCCGCAATTTATCATATCGTGGTAGAGCGAAAACGTGTTGTAAGGTGCTGTGCTGTAGGTGGCTACCTGTATATATATTGATATATTGAGAGAGAGAGAGATAGATTTACCTATCGTATGATGTTATATAACTTCTTTTGACCCGAAGAGCATCATAATTTGGAAATCCGTATTTCATTATCGGGGTAAGGCTGTCCACATACACTTCGACATCTTTGGAGACGATACCATCGATATCCAGATTCTTTTGTTTTGCTGCTGATACTTGATATGGATATTTGCTCGATATTTTGTGGTAAACCAGGCCGGTGATAAGTCCAGCAGCACCGGCAGCGAACTTAGGCGAAATCCGGGGGAATCTCATGTCGCTATTAAAACTGTTAAAAAAAAACCCTATCATTACGAGAAAAAATATCTCGAGAAAAATGATTTTTTACATTCAGTATTACAAACTATTTTGTGAAATTTTAATATTCCATACAAACCGTCCACATCATATAGTGGCCAGCTCTGCCAACTTCCACAGTGTACCAGGGCTGGAATCCCGGATAAGGCAGGAAGTCTTTGCGCTGCATTCTCATTCGAAGAAAATCCGGCTCACCTATAAGGTGCTCTTTTAAAAAAAGCAGCCAATAAATGACGTACATGGTTGAATGTCAGGACAAAGGTCTTGCCATGTTGGAAAAAAACATTCTAGACAGTTTTGAACAAGGAGTTTTCTTGTAAGAATAATAATCGCTATGGAAAGATTTAAAAGTTTATGAATATAGGGTAGGTGTCCCAAATATCACCTACTCTAACTTTTTTTCGACGACATTTCATTTTCTTTTTAGTTTCTGATTAGGCTGGAAACTCAAAGAACATCCCTAAGAACTTTTTCCTTTGGTATCCTGAGATCAACCAGCTCCAAAACCAGTGTCAGTTTAAGTTATGTAGCTAAATTGGAAAAATTGAAATTTCCAGTGAACCTCAGAGTGGTTCCTAATACCGGCTATCTCTGTTCCTATTACCGCCTACCGGGCGAAATTACGAGCACCCGTTAAAAGGCGTTGCTAGCAAAGTCTCTGTTTAATGTACTTTCAAATTGTATAAGCAAAATTAGTATTTGGATGCACCTACCTGGTCATTCACTGGATTCCGATTCTTTGGAGCCAAAATTTACGAAGACAACAGCCAAAACAACTTCCGACGCCATATAGTTTCTGTTGTCAGTGATAAGAGTGTTGTAGCTATCGCCGATGTTAGTACAAAACCAGAACTAAGAAGTTACTGCATTTTCTCACACATAGCGCGAATCATACTTTGGAAACACGAGTAGGCGATATGAGGCACAGGGGCGATATTTGGTATACCCACCCTAATAATTTATTTGCAAAGAACTTCAATTCAACAAAAATCTTATATTCCCCTCTTTCTTTAATTATTGCCATTATTGTGCAATTTGTCCTCTACAATCAGTATCCCTCCTAAGAAGCCTACTCATAGTAGAGAAACATAATTTAAGGGGGTCCAGGACACATTTTGAAATTTTTTTTATTTATTGAGTTAAAATTTTGAATTTTTTTGTAATGCTTAACCATATAATTTGTAAACAAAATCACATCATAAAACTTCTTAAAATTTTTTAAAATATTTTTTAAATTTAAAATTTTTAATAAAAGTGGGGTAATTTAAAATCGTTATAACTCGAAATATTATAGATAGAATTTCAATTTTTTTTTCATTAAATTAAACAGAAATATTTAAGTTTTAATTATGATTCGCCATTTTTTAAAATATTAATTTTTTTTTTAAATTAAAAATATTTAGATTAAAAATTACGAAAAAAAATTTTGTAACTTATTTTTAAAAAATCATATTTTCAAAAGTAAATATTTTTTTAAATTTGCTGAATCAAAATTAAAGTAAAATAGTTGAAAAAGACATGTTACAAGTTTCAACCATTTATTTTTAACAGTTCTTGACTTATAACAATTTAAAAACGAGAAATGGGGAAAAAACCCATCATGCAGAAAAACGAACTTACAGGTTTAAACAACGATTGGCTACTATTAGAATGTTGCAAAAAAAAAAAAATAATAATTTGTCCTGTTCTAATTAAGATAGAAACATGGTTTAAACGTCATTTTAAGCGCAAAGGAACATACAAATTTTTAATGCAATAAATTTTTTTTCGAAAATTAGAACAATTTTGTGTCCTGGACCCCCTTAAAAATATAAATATCTTAAATTCGTAATATTTTTTAGGGACCAGTATTGGGTCAACAGAAGTAACTTAGACGTTTAGAACACGATATGCCACTGTCTCAATGGTCAAATTACGGATGGTGCACTCAATATTCTCTGACGAATTTTGAAAGATAGATGCAATTCTCCATGGTCTCTAGTGTTGGCGTGAAACGAAGAGAGTAACAAATATATCGACAAGGAAAGAAGAGACAAAATTTATGGATCAGCGATAAGCTTGACAGTGAGGCAAAATCAGCATGGAATAAACAAATAACACAAACGGGTATACAGGCAAAAATGTGCATAATAGAGAGCCCAAATTTATTCTCCAGCTATCTAATCTCCATTTATTTCTATTCTCAAAAGCAATTTTTCGGACTTGTCAGGTTAAAGTTCCTGTGTCCCCTTAAAAAGTAATGCTAAATAATAATAATCATACTAAGTCAGAAAATTATATATATAATAGCCGCTGTCTCTGTATAACACTTCCGGGCTGTACTCATCTTTCAATTGCAGCCCTCAGTAAACAAACAGCCGGTTAGGCTTCATTTCAATTTCAGATGTGGATCAGAATTTTTTCTTACCTAAAAACTAATACCTTCTCCATCAAATCACGTTTGTTCAGCCTATTTTTCTATAAAACATTGAGAACTAAAAAAAAGTGGATGCTTTTAGCTGTATATTTAGCAGTTTTTAATAATCTGTTTACTTTTGCGATGAATTCTGAAAGTAAACAAACTTGAATGTGTATGAATCAAGTAGCTCAAGTAGTCATATCGCGTAGTGATCTGTAAAAAACTGGATGGCAGTCTACTACTCCAATCGCATGAAAAACTAACTAAATAAAAAATAATGAAAGGGTTTGCTTTTACAAGGTGTGGATTAAATGAAATATTGTTAGATAATTCGGGATATTTTTTAACTTTCATATACTTTTTCCATTATGACGTCATTAGTATTATGACGTCAAAATGACGGGTTACCTTCTAGTATTGAATAATTTTTAAAGTACTGAAATATAAAATATACATTATAAAATGATGAATAAAAGGTATTTTATATGCAGAGTACTTGATGAAGCGTTTATATGCAAAGTAACTGAAGGAACTAGAGAAAATGTATAAAGCTTGTAAAATGGCAAAAATACGTTATGGAATGATGAACAATAACAACAGAAAAAAACCCCAATAGTTTCATATGCATTAAGAGCAGTAAATTTCATCCCATTATACGTAAAGTATGAGAAATGCAGAGTAACTTAACAAGTGACAGAGAAATGTATTAAGCTTGTAAAATTGATAAAAAATTTCATCAAATGATGAACAAATAAAAAATAGCAATTTAATATACACGAGGCAGTAAATTAAGCGTTTTGTGGAAAATATGAGAAATGCAGAGTAACTTAACAAGTGAGAGAGGAAAGTACTAAGCTTGTAAAATCGAAAAAAAAAAACTTCATCAAATGATGAACAAATAAAAAAATACATTATCTTCATATACATGAACACACAGTAAATCTCAAAACGTTATGCGTAAAATATGAGAACTGTACTATAACTTTACCTTTTCCTTACGGGTTGGGATACCATGTATTCCAAGAATACAGGCCCAAGAATGAATGAATGAATATATATATATATATATATATATATATATATATATATATATATATATATATATATATTTATATTTATATTTATATATTTATATATATTTATATTTATATATACATATATATATATATATATATACATATATATATACATATATATATATATATATATATATATATATATATATATATATTTATAAATATTTATATTTATATATACATATATATATATATACATATATATATACATATATATATATACATATATATAAACATATATATATATATATTTATATATATTTATATATATTTATATTTATATATACATATATATATATATATACATATATATATATACATATATATATATATGTATATATATATATATACATATATATAAACATATATATATATATATATATATATATATATATATATATATATATATATATATATATATATATATATATATATATATATTCTTGGGCCCGTATTCTTGGGATACATGGTATCCCACCCCGTAAGGAAAAGGTTAAACAAATAACAGAGAAATGTATTAAGCATCTTGGAATGATGACCAAATAAAAAATAGAAATTTAATATCAATCAGACAGCAAATTAAATGTCATGCGTTAATTATTAGAAAAGCAAAGTAATTTAATAAGTAAGAGAAAAATGTATTAAGCTTATAAAATGTAAAAAACACTTCACCAAAGGATCAAGAAATAAAACAAAGCAGTAGATTCATAAACACTAGCACAATAAATTTTAAAACGTTATGCTTAAAACTTGAGTTATGCAGAACAACTTAACAAGTAAGAGAAAAATCTATTAAGCTTATAAAATGGAAAAAGTACTTCACAAAATGATGAGCAAATAAAAAATAGTAATTTTTATTGACATTAAACAGTAAATAAAACGTTATGTGTAAAATATGAGAGAAGCACTGTAACTGAAGAAGTAAAAGAGGATTGTATTAAACTTGTAAAAGTTTTAAAAATTCTTCACCAAATGATGAAAAAAAGTTTAATATGCATAAACACAGTAACTTCCAGAACGTTAGGCGTCAAATGTGAGAAGTGCAAAGTGACTTCAAAGTAATGAATTAAGTAGGTGAGATATGCATTCATTATGACATTTGGTCTCCAGATAATTATTAGATTTTAGCTGTGCAGCACTGAAACAAAAGGAAAACCATTCAATTGAATCATTCCTTTAACTTGAAAATACGAAGCAAAAATTTCCCGTCTGAAGATAATATATAAGAAGAAACTTATTCTTATGTAATTTTTCTAATGAAAACATAGATGAGTAACCTTTGCCTCGCGTGCATTCCTTTACGAAATAAACAAATTTACAATATAAGCCAAGATAAGACTAACAATTTAAGCTTTAAGTGTTTGCTACAAACAAAAAAGACTGCATGTAATATCGAATATAAACTAGTTTTAAACTCAACATTAGAGTTATATTTATCTTAATATTAAATAGTTTATTTCATGAAATGCTTTACCTACGGCTGATGTTATAACGTTAGACGTCCGGCACCCGCAGTCGCTTGGCGACACTGAAGTATTTACAGAACAAACCAAAAAGTGAAACTAGCCGATACTGCTACGTATTTTCCTGCTAACATTACTCATCAATGTTACGTATGCGTGATGAAATGCAGGAAAAAAATAGTAACTCTTAGAGATATAGTAAGTTTGCGCTCCGCTGCCAAATCACTTTGACAAATCCTGTTATATGTCTGTTAACAGTAACCCAAATCAAATAACTATTCTGATCGCATGTTAATTAATTGCGGGCGCGTGTTTATAAACTAAATACGACCGAAAAGGGATAAAATACAAATATGGAAAAGGAATTTAATGCTTTCGAATGATAACCCTTTTGAATGATAACACTGATAAAAGTTTTCCTATCATAGTGAAACAAAGAAGAATCAAAATGAAACTTGTTTTTAAGAAATGTAATCAACTAAAATTACTGGAAAATTTTGCAATATTTGGAACGAAATATTTGACTCAAAGTCTACCCCTTTCGAAATAATTCGTTTGAATGATTCGTTTCCTCCCAAAATACAGTCGAACCTCCATATATCGAACTTCCCCATATCGAAATTTTCTATATATCGAACTCTTAGCAAATCTCCGTGTTCATTGCATAGAAAAACTGTTTCTATATATCGAAATTTTTTTTCACGACATATTGGGAGATCTTATTCCACTTTAGAATAAAATTTTCCAATTTTCGGCGTTTGAAACAATGCGTCGTGGACTTCAATTCGCGGAAAATGTCCCTGATGAAGTTTTTAGTGGACTGAATAAATGAGAGCATTTCTTTGATGAACTTTCCATAAAACTGGCTGTTCAGCAAAATATTCGTAGTTTTTTTAAAAAAGAATGTACTCGTAGCTTTGATCACTGTAAGCACTGTCTGGATTATTGATTTTTTTAAAGGTATATAGTACTCAATAAATCTTTCATATTAATTCATTTTTTAGTTATTAACTTTCATTTAATGTGATTCGCATATAAATTAGAAATGGAGTTTCGTATGCACAAATTAGCTTAAATTTTAATGTTTTAGGAGAATTCCGATAAAACTAAGATCAATTCTATATACCGAAATTTCTATAAATCGAATTTTTTTCCGGCACTTTGCTACTTCGATATAGGGAGGTTCGACTGTATTAGTTATAACACTTGTATACTTTGATAATTTTTTTACTTTTCGAAAGTCTCCCATTTTATATAAGAAAATCAGCTCGAGTTTTTATAAATTAGAAAAAAGTGCTGCATGGAAACTAGGGTTGTTGAACCGGGTATTCGATAGTATTAAACCTTAGGTTTAAAAACTACATTTTAATGGCGAAAAACAGTTTTACCATGCTGAACAGTTTTTCGCTATCTAGATCTTTGGAACCTTTTGTCTTGGGCGCATCCACAGTATTAACTACTAGATCAGTGATTTCCAACCGGTGTGTAGCAGCACTTTAGGATACCGTGAGATTTTTTTCCCGAAATAAATAAAATATATTAGTCGTCCCTCTTAAAAGAAATACTAAGTTGATATCAAACATTTGTTCTCTAAGCACCCATTGCAAGTCTCACATTAATGATAAAAAACTACTCTTAGGCCGTCCGCATACGGAGCAACTCAAAAGAAACTGATAACCGACTCCAATCACAAACCAATCCGTGATGAGTCGTAACCTATGTAATTGAATGGAGCCACGCACACGGCGCAACTGGTTGCAAACCCGTCAGCAAAGCGTTTGTAATCAGTCGCAGGCAACTCAACGTGTCGAGTCTCTAGCAACTTCAGTCGCCAGTTTCTCTTGCGTTGTGCGTGTTATTACACAATCTATGTTACAGCCGCTCTTTTGGCAAGCTGCCAAATGACGTACACGAGTCACGTGACTTCTGCCTAGCTATGAAATGAAATTCTAACGTTTTTTGTTGCATGGAATATGTTCGTCCATATATACAGTCCATTTTTAAACGATTGATCAAAGACAATCTATTGTGACTATTTTTTAAAATAAATTAATTTCTGATAATAATTTAACTAAAAATAATGCCCGGAATAATGATGTTCTTCCTTCCATGACAGGTCGCAAACTATTGATTTGAATCACTTTTGAGTCGGCCCGTGTGCGGAGCCGTATCACTAACGAGTTTGCAACCGATAAGCAATTTCAGTCGCTAACCAGTTGAGTTTCCTTTGAGTCGCTCCGTGTGTGGACGGCCTTAGTGATTTCCACTGTAGTCCTCTAGTGAAATAGTACTACACTGAATCCCATGGCTATTTTTTAAACTGTTATTATATTCTACTCGGTGTCCCGTACGAAACTTTCGAATGCGATCTTATTTTTTTGCTTCGACTTTCACATACTTTATTTTGATTTCAGACCTCTTTTTTTGATTTACCTTTAATTATGAGACAGATTAACTTTCCCTTGATAGCTTGGTAGAATTTTTGGCATATGCAATTCAATTGTGTACACGGAATTGAATACATAAAATGAAACTCTAAAAAGGCATACCAAAGGAAAATAACACTCAAAAAATGTTCGTCAGGGGGAAAGAAAATAGATTTTTATCCAAAACAAATTGTTTTTACAGGCAAAAATAAAAATGTACATCTACGCGGATGTTGCCAAGAAAGGAACTTAATTAATTGGCAGAATGATAATAAAAGCAGACAGTTTTAAAATATGAAAGTTCAGTGATCGCCCGCACGCCATCTAGCGGAAGAAAAAAATGTTTATAGTGCTTATACCTTGATTTTTAAACAAACAGTACAATGTGTAATTCTAAAGGAACAATTCGTCAGAAGTGGACATCTTAGGGCCTGCTCACGTAGGAGTCCGGTAGCGGAAGCGTAAAAGGAAAGATGGGGCTGAGACGGAAATAAACCAATCATAGGCGTTAAAAATTTCGATGCTTATCGTTTGGAGGTTTGTGATTGGTTAAATATATTTCAATACTTTAACGCTTCCACTACCGGACCCCTATGTGAACAGGCCCTAAATCGTTAAAATGTTACCCCTTTTATCGATTTTGGTTAAGTATGAAGGGAGAAAAAGGGATTGTCAGAAAAAAATCACCTTCTAGAAATAATATGTATAGATTCTGGTATTTGTTACTTGCATCTTCCAATAAATAAATAAAATCAGTAAAGGAGAAAGTATTTATTACCATGTTTTTATTAACTTGCTTTCTTGTTTGTTTGAGTGTTTGTCCTTTACAAATCTTGCAATCGATTTTTAACTAACTTCCCGACTAGCTAGACATTTGAAACTTTTTAGAATAGCTCATAACACGATGACAATGCATTTTTTAAATACTTTTAGCCATCTTTAAGCAGAATCAAATTAATTTTCAGTTAATTTTGTTTTGTAGACTGGTGCAGCCATCTATTGGCCAGAACGGGAACGAAAAATTAAATGCAAGTTAACTGCCAATTAACTTCATTTTCTTTCAAGTTGACGGGATAATTCATCAAAAAATTTTTTAAAAAGCATTTATTAATACATAGAATAGTCAAGTTTATATGATTAAAATGAAAATTTAAAAACATGGTATATAAAAAGTTCTTTTTATCTTGAAATTATTTGAACTTCAATTTGGCATGTTCCTGATATTAATTTAGCTTTGATTTATATATACAAAATTGGAAAAAAACTAAAGTTCTAATAAGGTTGTCCCGAGTATCTAATTTCATTCCTAAGGGTGCCGCAGGTTGGGAATCCCTGTGCTAGATCCTCCTCAATCATCTCAGAAGAAAATCCCGTTCTGCAGTGAAAATATATCCCATCGAGTGTCATTTGTGTATAGTTATTTATTTCATATGAAATTTTCAAAAGAAATTTTACTTATTGCAGTTATAAACAGCAAAAATACATAATTGTAAACAATATAAAAGGTAATCTAGTCTTAGACGAATTTCTAATCTAGTGACAAATTGCAAATATAAACATAAAATCTTCACAAAAAATCGGTAATTTCGGGTTTTAGAGCCCATTTCGTTAAATTATTTTAAATTGAAATAAATTAAAAGGAAATATATTTTTTTACAACTTTTTCTCAAAAAAAAAAAATACATTTTTTACTTACGATATAAACTAAAATTCTTTACGTTATACATAAATATAGTTTTTTCATTAATATTTAGGGCAAATGCTTTTTGGTATTATTCAATCCCGGGTAATACCCGGGTACTTGCTTCTGGAAAAGTTTGAGAACCGAAACCGCTGATCTGAATTTTTAGTCTGGTTCTGCAATCCCTAAAGGAAACGTGGAGATCAGTCTACGGTGAAATTAACATATAAAAAAAGTATTTCAAATTCCCTTTTCTGCTTTTCACAACTTTTTCTTTCGTACTTTCCTCTCCTCTGAATCTTAAAACTTTACTCTCCAGGTTTGAAGTAATTATCAGAAAAATATGAAAAACTAGCTGCCCGTCCCGACTTTGTCCGGGTTGAACAAAATATTATACCAATAAATTTCCAGTTGATAGCCAATAAATTGTAAATCTTTTTTTACCTTAATAATAACCTAAATAATACATTAAATTAATTTTATGTTAGTTAATAATTAAAATAAATTTTTTAAAAGTAAAAGGCGTGCCGGAGAACGGTTAGGTTCGAACCGCTAGCGTCAGAACAGAAGCCCACCGCGATAGCACCACGATAAGGATCGTTGAAATCTTCGGAACAAAAAGCGGTAGAAGACAGTAACGGAAACAATGGAGATTGTTAGGATTAAGCTCCTAACTTTATTTCTACTGACCAGATATACATAATATATAGCCTATGTCCATCTGGAATAATGTACCTTTCAAACAGTGAAAGAATTTTTCAAATAGGTACAGTGGTTCTGAAGATTACCCTCCACGTACAAAATTCCCTCTCTCTTTATATATTAGTATAGATGAGAGAAAATTATTTGTCACTAAGTTTACTTTTCTAGCTTCCTCTGTATAAATCGACCATAATTTTTAACAATCCCAAACACTTCATAACATTTTCATAATCGAAAACAAGACCAGATTTCTTTGGAGGAATGATACAGATCAGACGACGGATGTGGAGTCGACGCGAGCAAATGGCTTTCTCGTCAGTTATAATCATCTTCATTCAAATTGTATTCTCGATTCATATCTGAAATTAAAGGTGGCCGGAATTTCATTGACATCTGTTTACCTCTTTCTTTTTGACACTGAAACAGCGTACGTTTATTTCTATAGGGAGAATTTAATTAAACTTAAAGTATTTCACAATTTTTTTCGCTATTGTGGAGGCACTTGTCTTGAGACAATCGCACTGTATTCCGCGGAAATTATGAGTACTTTTTATGTGGGAGCTCCATACTAGTGAGTCAACATTGCTCCTTTGGTATCACTGCAATTTTCCTGGAGTACTGCTATTGTGGAGGCACTTGTCTTGAGACAATCGCACTGTATTCCGCGGAAATTATGAGTACTTTTTATGTGGGAGCTCCATACTAGTGAGTCAACATTGCTCCTTTGGTAACACTGCAATTTTCCTGGAGTACTGCTATTGTGGAGGCACTTGTCTTGAGACAATCGCACTGTATTCCGCGGAAATTATGAGTACTTTTTATGTGGGAGCTCCATACTAGTGAGTCAACATTGCTCCTTTGGTATCACTGCAATTTTCCTGGAGTACCCCCCCCCCTCCCCAAGGGACGACATCTGGAGGGCTCGCACCTTCCCCCACCCACTGATATCGTGGAAAGACTTTCCGGTCCGCAGATTTCATATGACCATATCCAGCCTAGATACGAAGGTGTTTAATGGCGTTTGCCGGGATTCGAACTGAGCACCCCCAGTCTGCAGCCCAACGCGATACCACTAAGTTACACTGGATCCAATTTCTCATGATAAAAGGGACATAAACATGGCACCGAGTAGAAGTGAGTTCTTTGGCGAAAAATAAAATATTACATGAATTTTCTCTCGAAAATTCCTATATTTGTTTGATAAATAAAAAAAAAATTGGCAGAAATTAGCGATAGTAAACAGTACTTTGAACTGCTAATCCCCATTGTCTTGTCGTAGCATCGGACACTTGAGTGCAAGGTATTATTCTCTTTGATTTACATCTTCTTTTATTTTATGATCAATGCATGATTACCGGGAAAGCAGTATTCCTCAAACTCCTTTGAATGTTTGGAAATGTGAGTTATTTTATAGATTAACTAGCTGAAAACCCGCACTTCGCTACGGAGTACATTCAAATTAAATTCAACGGTCAATGCATGCAATTAATGCCCCAAAAAAATTATATATATTTATAATAAATGCGACGATTAATGTATACAATTGATGTAAAAAATATATTTTATAAAAAAATCGTAAGGGATATTTATTTTTTTGATAATATCTAATCGTCTGCTGCATTAGAGAGAAAAAAAAATATTTTTTTTGTCTATTTAGTTGTTATGCACGTGACGATAATTTATTTAAAGTACCAGAAAAAGAAATCACGTGATCAGCATTTAATAAATTAAATTCAAAAAATTAATCTTCAAAAATTCACCAAAAATCAGGAAATGGAGGTAAAAATTCGAAAAAAATTTCATTTTGAAGGAATTTTTATGATCTTTCTCGTGATATAAATTTTATAACCCTCAATGTATTATTTTAAATGCAAACGTAAAAAAAGTTTAAAAAACAGCTTAAAATTTAATTTAAAAAAATCTAAGAAGAATTTTGAAAAATCTTTCTTAGTGCACCCCTACACTATTAGAAGAATCGCCATGCAAAATTTCAGCCCTTTAGGTCCAGCGGTTTGGTCTGTGCGTTGTATGTCAGTCAGTCAGTGAATGAATGAATGAGTCAGTTACGGAACTGTTTTATATATATAGACTAGCTGAAAACCCGCACTTCGCTACGGAGTACATTCAAATTAAATACAACGGTCAATGCATGCAATTAATGCCAAAAAATATAAATATATATATATATTTATTTATAATAAATACGACGATCAATGTATACAATTGATGTAAAAAAAAACATATTTATAAAAAAATCGTAAGGGATATGTTATTAGACAAAATAATATCCAATCGTCTGCCGCATTAGCAAGAAAAAAATATTTTTTTTGTCTATTTAGTTTTTATGCACGTGACGATAAATTTATTTAAAGTACCAGAAAAAGAAATCACGTGATCAGCATTTAATAAATTAAATTCTAAAAAATTAATCTTTAAAAATTCACCAAAAATCAGAAAAGGGAGGTAAAGATTCGAAAAAGATCTCATTTTGAAGGAATTTTTATGATCTTTCTCGTGATATAAATTTTATAACTCTGAAATTATTATTTTAAATGCAAACTTAAAAAAAGTTACAAAAACAGCTTAAATATTTAATTTTAAAAAATCTAAGAATAATTTTTCAAAAATCTTTCTTAGTGCACCCCTACTCTATAAGAAGAATCGCCATGCAAAATTTCAGCCCTTTAGGTCCAGCGGTTTGGTCTGTGTGTTGTATGTCAGTCAGTCAGTGAATGAATGAATGAATGAATGAATGAGTCAGTTACGGAACTGTTTTATATATATAGATTAATTGTTCAAGTTCAATAAGTTTGAAATATTATCTTACGCCCCCGCTGAATAGAGACATATAGAATCAATGGTTTTGGGGGTCAATAACCCCCAGGTTCTGGAACCCCCCCATCTGAACGGTTCTCGGGACTCAATTCCGACTACTAGTCAGGATTCTATTTTCTGATTAAATGGAAACAAAGGGCTTTTCCATTTAATAATTTACCAGATAAGTCTGATAAAAAATATGATGCCAAAAGTACTCTACTTGTAAATAAATAAAATCTACATTGAAATGTTTCTGTAGAATTATAATTTCTTGAAACAGATGTTGGTGCGATTCTGTAACAGAAAAACGTTTTAACTGTAATAGAGGACTAGAGAATTTGAGTGAAAAATTATAAATGACATGACGATATATGGTAGAAGTTAGGAAAAAATTATATTTTAATGGCGGTTTTTCTCATCGGTTAGTAATGTCTAATTTATAAAGATTTTTAAGTTAAAATGCAATTTGCACATGACCTAAGGCAAATCAATTGCTGGAAATATTTTGTATAAACAGAAGAACACTGTACCAAAAATATGAGTTCGTATATATTAATTAATTGATAAAGATTGTAAATGAAGAACTAGTGTATTCCTCCTCAAAGTTAAATTCTCGCATTAAATTTCTTAAACTCCTTTTCTCCTTAATCATGTTTTATTCATAGAAGAGCTGAAACATAATTTTATAAAAAATATTTATAATATAATCTCTTTTTAGACTAATTTAGGTTCTTTATTAGCGTTTCATATTTAGTGGCGCTATCTATCGGCGATAGCGTGTTTTATTTCATATTACTTCGCCCGAATTCATTATCATATCTGATAAAGATTGATAAATTTTGTTTTTTTCCGCCAATGTTATGAAAACATCATTTATAGATTCTTAGTTTTTCATCTTTTTTAAATAATGCTTAGTTTTTCTGATAATTTAATTCAAAAAATCATATCCAAAGAAGTTACGGTTAATAAATAAATGAATGATCCGAAGAAGGGAGGATCCAGTTCTAAAAGAATATCTGAAGAATAACATATAACTGCTTTTATCCGTGTCTTTAAATCTGAACTACATAAGCACAAATTTGATTTTAAAAAAAATGACATTTTATCTAGCTGTGTAAAGTTTAGATTATTTTACACTTATCTTTCACAAATCGGGATTGTTATATCTAAACATTCCATTAATTTAAGAGAGGGGAGATATAGATTGTAAATTCGGTAGCAGTGAGATAATCTAGCAGGGTCGAGTAGGTCTTCATTGGAACTTGTTTTGAGAGGGAATGTATGTCACATGCTAGGGAAAAATCTGATAACGTATCATACGCATTGCTATGACTACTGAAACAATACGATTTTAAAGACGGGATGTTAGGAATCTGCTTTTAGAGTCAACGACTGATCTTTTGGCTGGGTTATATGATAATAAATATTAAGGAGCTAATAATTTATAAAACTTCTAGTCGAAAGCATTAAGAGGAAGGCGTGATATTCAGAGCGGATGTCTGAAACTTCTGTTACGAATTTAATTTCCTATTAGATGGCAGATAGTTCATAGGACTTAACATTATGGTTAACATTACAATATGGAATTTTACATCATTATCCGAATGATTTTTATGGTTCACTTCAAACCTATATATATATATATATATATATATATATATATATATATATATATACACATACACACACACTGAAGAGCCAAGAAAACTGGTACACCTGCCTAATATCATGTAGGGCCCCCACTAGCACGCAGACATGCCGGAACACGACATGGTCTGAAGGTAACTTGGAGGTAATTCATATCATGAATCCTGCAGGGCAGTCCACAAATACACAGGAGGACGAGGTGGTGGAGATCTCCTCTGATCAGCACGTTGCAAGGCATCCCAGATATGCTCAATAATGTTAATATCTGGGGATTTAGGTGGGCAATGGAAGTGTCTAAAGTCCCAGTAGTCATGGACCTAAGTTTCACCCTTGTTATGGGCTCCTCAACGTGAGTGAAAAGGGTTCTAATAATGGAAATGCTTTAAAGCTTTACTGGTAACTGACTAGGTGCAGTCAGTGAAGCCCACAACAGAAAGATACCAGCGGTTTCCAAGATTTGTGGTTAGATCACTGAAAGACAATTAATGCCAGTTATGTCTAATTGTCGTCCATGTCATGTTGAGGTGCCTAGGGAAATATAGGTCCATGGATTGTACGGCAGAAAATTTTATCCCTGAAACTATCGGTATTTATTCCTGATCAACCTGAAATTCCTCTCCCCTCTTCCATAACTGAAAGAGAGATCGAAAGGCTTTATTCTGCGATCGAACATCACTTACTTTCTGTATAAATCGATAGAGCTGATCTATACGAACAATCAATAAAAGTAATTACACTAAATATATATATATATATATATATATATATATATATATATATATATATATATATATATATATATATATATATATATATATATATATATATATATATATATGTCAGATCCGGGAGTGGAAAACAAAGTTCCAAATATATGTCCAGGGGTAACTCAAAGACTAAACGTTCGATTACCGACAATTATTTATTAAAGATTAGAAATGTCGGCACATCACATTAAATCACAATATTAAGGAAAATATAAACTCGAACACTGATATAGTTCTAGCTTTGGTATACGGCCCGCTATGTCCGCATACGACGGCTT
Source organism: Dolomedes plantarius (assembly GCA_907164885.2). NCBI lineage: Eukaryota > Metazoa > Arthropoda > Arachnida > Araneae > Dolomedidae > Dolomedes > Dolomedes plantarius. The sequence continues at coordinate 183,228,079 of OU015492.1, read as the reverse complement.
CCACTCTCCGAATGTCCAGATGTGTAGACGTTCACTCTGGTAGCTGCGTACAGCGCCCGCTGGCGGATTTTTCATCCTATATCGCTCAGCCATCAGAGTCCTCGCTGCACGGGAACAAATCTGAAAAAAAGAATAAAACAGGGAGAGAGAGAGGGTATTTACAAAGTGTGTGGAAAGGTTTAGTTAGTCCACGGTTTTAGCAGATCAGCCGGAGTGTTGGTCAGGTTTGGACCTTCATGTTCTCCAAGTTTCTTAACTTCGTATGTGTCCTTGGGCTTTACACGGATCACTTCGTAAGGTCCGAGAAATTTTGGCCTTAACTTCATTCCACTACCGAATTTAGTACGTTGGATAGCCACAATATCTCCTTCTTTATAGACATGGGATTTTTTCCTTTTCTTGTCAAATCCTCTTCGGTATTCTTCTTGTATCTTTAAAATATTCTTCTTCGCGTTCTCGCGAATCTCTTTAAGGTTATTCATCATAAAGTTGATTCTTTCTTCTTCTAAGATTTCTAGAATTCTTGATTCCTCTCTGCTTCTCATCTTGACTCCTGTTAACAATTCGAATGGTGTCTTTCTGGTACTTCTCGATACTGTTGAATTGATCGTTCTTTGCAATATGTCTACATGTTTGTACCACTTGGTTGGATCGTCTAATGATAATTTGGAGAGAACTGGGATCAACGTTGCATGTAATCGCTCTACCTGTCCGTTTTCTCGTGGAACTCCCGTGGTAACTTTGATGTGTTCAATATTTTCATACTCACAATAGTCTTGAAATTCTTTAGAAATAAATGCTCCACCACGATCAGAGATAATACGGTGATGATTTCCAAATATCGCTTGCTGTTGTTTTAGTTTCGCTATAGCATCTTGGGTGGATACAGTCTTTACGGGATATAACCACGCAAACTTTGTGAAAGCATCTATCACGCTAAAGATGTGATTGTAATTTTTGTTTGTGGTAGGAAGTTAACCAATAAAATCAAAGGTACGTCTTCTTTAGGAATCGGATTTAAGAAACCTTCTGCTTTTCCTGCTTTCTTATTTACTAAGGTACATTTAACACAGTTATTTATGACGTTTTCAACACATTTTTTAATATTGGGAAAATAAAAATCGCGTTTAACTGCATCCTCAGTTTTTGCTATGCCAAAATTTCCTAACTGATGAGCGTTTCTAACAACCTCAGTCTGCATCATTTGCGGTACTACCAAGACTTCTGAATCGTTTACAATTTTATATAGCACATTATTCTTCAAAATATTATCTGTTGTCTTACCATCTTCCAACAATTTTTTAATGGTTTCTATATACTCTTCATCTTCTTGGGACTTAATTATTTTATGTGTTATACCTTCACATATGACACTCATAACTGGATGTGTGCTAAGTGCATCGACATGTCTCATACGTTCACCAGGGCGGTGTTTGATTTCATAATCGTATTGTTATAGGAAAAGAGACCATCGTGCCACTTTAGGTGTTGTTTCTTTTTTATTCATGGTTTCTACGAAAGCTGAACAATCAGTATTAATTTTGAATTTTGTACCTAACAAGTAGTGTCTGAATTTTTTAAGAGCTTCTACAACGGCTAGTACTTCTAACTCATAACTACACAGCTTCTCCTCTTGTAATGAGGTTTTGCGACTCATATAATGAATCGGGTGATAATTATCATCATCGTCCTTTTGTAGTAAAATTGCTACAAATCCTAGCTTAGAGGCATCCGTATGGAGTTCTATGCTTCTCCCCGGTTTAAATAAGTGTAAAATAGGTTCATTACTTAATAGTTCCTTGAGTTTCTGAAAGGCTTGTTTTTGATCATCATCAAACTTAAAAGGTGCTGAAGCACGCAACAAGTCACTTAAAGGCTTCGCTATTGTAGCATAGTGTGGGATAAATTTTCTAAAAAATCCGGTTAGTCCGAGAAAAACTTTGAATTTATTTAATATTCTTAGGTTCAGGAAAATTTTGGAAAGCTATTGTTTTTTCTTTTGAGGGTCGAATAGTACCTTGTTCAATAATTTGTCCTAAGAATTCAATCTTCTTTTTCATAAACTTGCATTTCTTTAAATTTAGTTCAAGACCGTATTTAGCTGCTGTAATTAGAACTCGTACTAATTTTTCTAAACCATGAATTTTATCCTCAGAGGGAATAATAATGTCATCTAAGTATATAATCAAAGTACCATCCCTTAACAAATCTCTAAAAATATGATTTATATATCTCTGGAAAACCGCGGGGCTGTTGGCTAACCCGAAAGGGACTTTCAAAAATTCGTATTGTCCGCTTTCTGTAACAAACGACGTGTATTTTTGGCTATTTTCATCGATGTCAACGTGAAAAAAGGCATTTTTAAGATCAAGAGTAGTAATTACCTTACCCTTCTCTAATTTATCTATAACCTCTTCTAAATTTGGCAGAGGATATTTATCTTTAATCATTTTTTTTGTTTAATGGACGGTAGTCAACAAATAGGCGCATTGTCCCATCTTTCTTTCTACAAATTACAACTGGTGATGAATAATTTGATACGCTTTCTTTTATAATACCTTGTTTCAACCAGTCGTAGATTTGGCTTTCAACTTCTCTTTTTTCTATTAGCGGTAGACGTCTATTACGAATCGAAATTGTTTCATCGTCCGTTAAAATTATTTTCATTTTTAAATTTGTTGTCTCTGTTTTAATCGGGTTGTAATCGGAAATTAACTTATTTAATTCATCTTTTATCTCCGCGTTCGAAATATGACTCAAATCGTTATTACATTCCTCAGTCAGCGATAAATTAACTAAAAAAGATTCAAAACCTTTTTCGCTTTCGTTTCCTAAACAACTCTGGTTATCGCTTAATCCCGTTTGTTTTTCTTGATTATTCGTTTCAGGGCAACGCAAAATCTCACGCTCAGAAGTATGAATCACTGAGTCATCACTCTGTTCGACAGACACCGGATGTTTATAGATTTTTTCTTTCAATGCATGTAAAACTTTAGGATGAATAATAAATGGTACGTTTAATTTATCTGTGACAGCACAATTTACATTCGAAGGTTTTTCCGAATCTTCGAGCCAGACAGAAATATTTACGGTATCGGCAATTATTTTTTCACCAAACGCTGAAATTAGTTCAATTTCCCCGTCACACTTGATTGAGACGTTTGTGATGTATTTCGGATTTAAAACATAAATTTCACTTCCTGAATCAATTAATGCTTTAGTTACATTTCCATATACGTTAACATTCACACGTTCAAGAGACTGTGAAGAGAGATTTTAACTTTAGCTACCAATTTATTTTCAGTTTTTTCACTTTGTTTTAAGGGAATAGATTGTCTTTCAGTTTGGTTTTTGATTCGATTAGTGCAATATTTTGCAAGATGGTTAAAACTCCCACACGTGTAGCATTCTTTGGACGGATATCTATATTTAAATGAATTGTTTCTCATATGGGGTGGAGTGTATTTAGCCTCTTTGGGAAATTTCTGAAATTTAGTAGTGTTTTCCTGTGTCTGAAAATTTACTTCACTAAAAGATCTACCTCTATTTACAAAGTATATGTCAATTTCCTTTCCTAGAGATTGCGGATCTACGTATTTTTCACCGAACTTTATATTGATGTATGATGAAACTTCTTTGTCCAACGTTTGAAAAAGCTTATCGGATACGATTAATTGACAAAACGTTTCAAAATCATTAACTTTACGCAAACTACAATAATATTGAAAATTAGCTGACAGTCTTGACGCGAATTGCGTATGCGTTTTATTGATTTCTCTTCTGGCGAAAATTATTTAAGCATTCTTACGCGGTAGGTTGGAATTCTTTGCATATTAACGACTTAACAGTATTGTAACATTTAATATCATCTTCACTTATGTAAAACAATATGTTTTTCGCTTTATCACCGAGAAGGTTGATCAAAATTTCTGCTTTATACTCTTCCGGTACGTTTTTAATTTTAAAAGCCCTTTCTAAAGTTCTAAAAAACAAATTAAAGTTTTCTGGTTTTTTTGGAATAGCAATTGTTAAAGTACGTATGCTGTGAATCAATTTTTCTAGGTTACATGAACTAGACACTATGTCACTACTCGAACCAGCAATTTCATTTCGTTCTGCAATTTCATTCCTAACTTTCTCTAATTCAACCTGTTTTTCTAATTGGGCAAGTTTAATTTTCTCTAATTCAATTTTTTGGTTTTCTAGAGCTAACTGCTCTCCCCTCGCTCTACTTTCGTTTTCGATTGTTTGTCCTCAATTATGGACGTTAGTAAGTATGTAACATGTTCGGGGTCATCTTTAAATGCTTTATATCCTTCAATTCTATCCTTTAATTGTATTACTGTCAACCCAGCAGGTGGTATTTCCTCAATTTCACTTAGTAAATTGACTAAATCTTCTTTCTTTGAATTTTTATACATTTTTATCAATCATTTATATTCGCTAGCAGGTAAATATAAATCGAAGTTCGCCTACCTGTTTTCACTTGAGCTGGAGCCAGTCTTAGTTCAAAATCGGAATGAATAATATCCACATAAAGTTCATCATGGCCAAGGGTTGATCGCGGCCAGACCCCCACTGTCAGATCCGGGAGTGGAAAACAAAGTTCCAAATGTATGTCCAGGGTTAACTCAAAGACTAAACGTTCGATTACCGACAATTATTTATTAAAGATTAGAAATGTCGGCACATCACATTAAATCACAAAATGAAGGAAAATATAAACTCGAACACTGATATAGTTCTAGCTTTGGTATACGGCCCGCTATGTCCGCATACGACGGCTTCCACTCGCCGAATGTCCAGATGTGTAGATGTTCACATTGGTCGCTGCGTACAGCGCCCGCTGGTGGATTTTTCATCCTATATATATATATATATATATATATATATATATATATATATATATATATAGTATATATATTGATTGTAGCGTATTGATCGAGGTAGCTATCGAATCAACCAAAACCACAGCCAAGTGAATTGAAAAATAACTACTTTATTTACAAATCAGAAGGAGAAAAAATGAAGAGGTGATGCACAATAAATAACGGGTTGCACGGTTACAAGATCAAAACGATGATTTTCTCTAAGAAAGTCAATGAGTCCGTTCGGATGGGTTTCCAGATGAAATTGCTTAACAAAACGGTATCAAGTTCGGCTGAGCCCTCGATTATCTTTTCCTGCAGAGCGGATGACTACCAGGAAGGAATCTATGATTGGGATGATCGGAACAGATAATCTCACCGTCAGATATCTTCGAAAAAAACCAAGCTTCCTAACTGAAGCTTAAATTTCTCCTCGAGAAAAAACCGCCGACTTAACAAGTCTGCGTTATAGCTTTCACGACCCGGGATAGCCGGAGTTGATCTCTCAGCTCGGGAGGAGATAGCTATCTACTCTATCGAAAAATTTCCTTTCCGATCTTCGCACTTGGTGCCACCATCCAGAGAATTCGTATCTCTTTCTCATTGGCTCTTGTAGCGGTCAGGTCATTTTTCCAGCTCTTTATTAGCCGGAGCTGCGGCGCATAGAGTCTGAGATTTTCGTGTCTGCCTCCCGGACATCCGCCATCGTCATCAGTTTTGGTGTGGCACACAGTGGAGTATTTGAGGCAAAAACCTGGCCAAAAGTGTAAAAATTAAAAATTGCTCAACAATTGTAAAAAGTTTTTTTTATTTTATTATTTTTTTTAATTTCCAATGGCAAGGCAAAATACCAATACATATAAAAAGATAAAATGACAGTACAAAGATAAAAACATGTACATGAGATGGCGAAACTGAAAACGGGGTATAAGACCAAAGTCATTGCCTAAAAAAGTTCTCTTGCTTCCCAATACCTTGAGAACACAGTGTGCCCGCGGAGGGCCCCACATCGAAGCAAGTGGTACCCGCCCATCTCTTCTCCAGTATCACAAAGTGGACAAAAAGGCGTGGAGGAAAGGCCTATACGTTGTAGGTGAGCAGAGAGACAATCATGGCCCGTAAAAATTGTAAAAAGTGGGTTTTATCATTTCTGACTAACTGGTGCGTTAATCCCATCATTTCCAGGAGCACAAGTAACATCCAGTAGCTCCTAGCCTCAGTTGATGAACAGGTTTCTTTACGAGTGGAAATGTAATATGATTACGTTTCAGCTTTGTTGTTAGTTTAAACATATATTTTTCGTGGAGTTAAGAATTAATGTTTTGAAATTGAATCAGGTTTACGTTTTAAAAAATGGTATGAGCTTTGTTTTAAAATATATAATAATTTACTTAGTTTTATTATTAACATATTAAAAAAAATTGAAAGCTTTAAAAATTTTATATTTAAGCATTTTTAAATTTAAGTTCGATTTCTTAAATGCTTTATGAAGGTGTGTCGGGGCTTGTCGGACCTAAATGGAATTATATTCGTAATGATTACAGTATTGAGAGAACTATTTCAAAGAAAAAGTTTTCCGGAAACAGCTGCCATTTTTTTATAGAATTTTTTTTATAAAGAACCCTTTTTATTTTCATGAAAATTTCTTGACGGGTATGATTTGAAAACGACTTACAACTATAGATGTAATCTGTATAAATCTTGTTGACATATAAAACTTCATTTCTTATTAAGCTTTTTAGACAAAAAAAAAACAAACAAACAAATTTTAAGAAATAAGAGTAAATACAGTGTTGAACTTAACCAGACATAAACATCAAGGATAGTATAAAACTTTTTTTTTATATGATAATCATAATAATGAATTACACCGTATTTCATTTGATAAATTTATTACTATTAGTCAAGAATAAAAAAAAATTCTTTAAAACAGTTTATACTATTATAGCATAAAGTGCACAATCAGTAAATAAATTAAAATATTTTGTTATATCAGAACTTAAAATTTGACTCCTTCAATACTGATATTGGTTTTAGTGATTCTTAAATACCCTTTTATCTTAACCAAATTGTAGAGATAAAAACTATATTTTTACTGGCACATTACAGGTTTTACGTTTTTCAATTTCTGAAGATGGAAAGGGAATTTATTAGACTAACTTTGCACGAATTGGTTAAGGAATCTACCAAAAATCAATTGATGAAAAGCTTCAGTTTATGGAAAACCGAGTGGTGGATATAACGAGGTGCCCAGATGCTAAAAGAAGTTTACTCATTCGTTCCCTCAGGTATTTTAAAACTGATTTTTAGAATAAGTGGACTTCAGCAAATTACAAAGAGGAGAAGTTCCCGGAGACGAATGGTGATTGGTTGGCAAATAACGTCAAGGTACCTATAATTTATATTGCCACCCCAGGCCGCCCTCACAAAGATTTCATTGAGTCAAGTGAAAGGAATAAACGCAGGAAAACCAAGAAACTGCGACAATTAGCAACCCCTAAAGAGCTAACATTTGCTGCAACTATGAGTCACGGAACTGCTGGAAATCCTGACGTGGCTGACTTGATAAAAAAAAAAAATCACAGAAACTCCAACAAGAGCTACAAAATTATATGAGCTGCTCTAGACAAAGGCCAAGGAAAAAGTGGAAGCCTTATAGTAGTCAGATCCTACAACTTCTTCTTCCAGAGGGGTCTCATGGCGGTCTTTCTCAAAAAAAACCCAAAGAGAGTGAAGAGGATGAATTTGAAGAAGTTGACGAAGACCAAAGTTCACGAGCATCATATTGAAAAATTAATCTTCTGAAGTCACTAGAAAACTAAGATCCCTATAGTGACTTTGGTATACTTTGGTAAATATTAAATGTAAAATATATATATATATATATATATATATATATATATATATATTAATTAAAGATTGATTTATAGAGATAATTTTAAAAGTTTAATTAAAAAAATTTTAAATTAAATTTTTTTAAAAATTTAATTTAAAAAAAATTAAATTAAAAAAAAGGAGTATTTACTATTACAAAGTAAGTCAAAAGTCAAGAGCAATGGTTTTAACTTTAAAAAACATGAAAAATAATTTTGGCCTGGTTTTTCCTACAAATACTCCATTGTGCGGCGTGACGAATTCTTTTTCACCTGTAATGTCAACTCCCCGCCAGCACGGAAGCACTCCAATCCCTTCTTTTCTTCTCAGTGCGTGCTACCTGCTGACCGCACCAAGGGGTGACTTTCCGCTGATCGTTACGGCGTAAGAGTTCATGTGCTTGGCTGGAAATGATTTTTAGTATTGGGCGAATTAATTTAATTCGTCACAATATATATGGGGCCGTGGCGGCCTTGTGGCACAGCGCGCTGGTTTTCGGTGATGAGGGTCCTCGGATCGAATCCTGGCGAAGCGCCACTAAAATGCCTCCGTTTGTGTCGTCCCTTCATAGGGGGCAATGCTGGTCCGCCTATATGGCGCCTCCATATTAAAATGGCCAGCAAAACTGCGGTGAATTATAGACGAATGTCTTCGCGACAAGTGCCTCCGCATATATATATATATATATAATATATTTATTTATTTTATTTTATTATTTTTTTTTTGGGGGGGGGGCGCATGAAGAAAAAACGTTCTGAAAGTGTAGTTTTTGAAATTTAAAAATTTTAAGTCGTTAACTTTACGGGGCAATTTAAAAATTATCAGGAGTTAACTTTTTAATTGAATTGTGTTAATCGCTGCAAAATTAAAGGTTTTTTTGAAAAAATAATTAGTTAAAAAGATGACTGGGAAAACATTGCATTTAAATATATTTTCTTAAACGAAAAGCAGATATAAAAAATAGGCATTTACTTATCTGCTGTTAAAAAAATATGGAGAGGAAAATTTCCCAATGCGGGAAATTTTCTCCACAAGGGCAAATAGACGAGCTCAGCTGAATGCGTTGCTCTAAAACCCATTTATATTAAAACTACATATTTTCTACGAAATTCCGTTTTTTAACTATTTGTTCGCAGCGTAAGAACGTCTAAAATGTATCCTAACTTACAAAGTTGTTACGAAAGGAACTGTGCCGGTAAGATAAAACGATAAAACAGGACGTAAACGTTGCCAAATTCTTGTCTTTAAGCATCGAAACACGACTTTTTTGGCCAAGTTTTAAGGGTTTTCTGGAAAAGTTGAAAGAAAACAATTTTGACACGAAGGAAAAACAGAAGGCGCAATAAAATTTATTTTACAGCTCATTGTTAAATCCGTATTCCTAAGTTATTACCAGAACTTCAAAACATTGAGTCACATTAAATAAAGGAATATTGCCATGAAGTATTTAGCCTGAAACCGAATGTAATACGAGTATTTTCTGTTGTTGAATTCTTTTAATCGGACGCCACCTGGCGACTTCTCATTTACGCATGGGTTTTCACTTATGTCTGGAAACCAATGAGATGGAGCGACACGTCATAGATGCTTTGACGTGGAATTGAGAAGACAGAAGAATTGAATCTTTTTTCGCTTATTTCACTAAATCACTCCTCCACAGTTGTGCGGAGGTTTATGCAGTGGTTGTCACGTTAGTAGAACCAACTCCATAAGAATCGCCAAAATGATAGGTAATCTAGGAAATATTCAAAGAGGAGTTCTCGTCTTTATTATGATTATTGGTAAGATACTTTAAAATATTTAAACTGTAAATTAAGTTTAGAGAGTTTTAAAATTTTGAAATTAAAACCGCATGATGCGCCGCCATATATGGGTCAATTTTCTCAAATTGCATTCTTAGTTTGCATGATTTATGAATTATTTTATGATAAATATTTGTGGTATAAATGGATTTAAATCTTGTTCATATTTTAAATGAATATATTCCTGTTCTTCTTATTTTGATCTTCTCTCAATAATGATTTTAGAAAGCTCAAAATACTTATCTCGCATACAAAATTTTGCATATATAGGTACATATATATGTACGTATGTAGATATTTTAATATAACTTAACATGTTGTAGATATAACTTACAGAATATTTGATGTTTTGAGCTATCCGGAATATCGTCTCTGCATTAAAAATATTCTGCATTCATACGCTTTTAATTTTTTTTATTCTTTGCTGAATTAGTTTTTACAGAGTTTAACTTTAGTATAATTGGGTTATTTTGATTTATTTTCTAAAAATAAATTAAAATAACCCAATTATACTAAAGTTATTCGACAAAAAAGCGGTTTAATTTTCTTTTTCTTTTAGTGGATGGTTGTGATTATATTCTACTGCCTTTTTCTAAGTTATAAAGCTTTGGTGACAACTTAAGGGGTTTGCTTTTTATTTATCTGACGAATTAACGTTAAGGTTTTTTGTTTAACTCTATACTCTCTTGTTTTAAATTTATGCTTTTATGTCCTTTAAATATAATATAGTTGTGAAATAATTATAAAATGTTGTGTAATTTAAAAATTTTTTAAAATGGTGTAAAAATATCACTGTTGGAAGGTATTTGCAATTGTCTTGTCTTTATGCAGAGTTACCTGGGTTTTAGAGATTTTTTGTCTTATTGCATGCATTGCGGTTTTTAACTTACATGCATATGTAATGGTTTAGCCATTGTTGCTTTTAGCTTTTAGATTTTAACCTTTTTGTCTTCGCTTTGGGTTTTAACCTTTTTATAAAAATTATGGATAAGTCTTTTAGGTTTTTAGCGCCTGGCAAAGCTGGTACAAATGTAACAGTAGCTCGGTGTGTCACCAATAGGGTAAGTGACATATCGTCAGCCTGCGACCCCGGGTTAATTACTTCTTATTTTAAAAGCAATGCACCCGAAAATAGTGATAACAAAAAAATTGCTAATGTTGATACTGGCTCCCCCTACGGAGGCGTAGCTGTTGGACCAGAATTACTAAAGGATAGTTGTTATCCTAACATACACAAGTTTCTTTATAAAAAATGTAATGATAAAAGATGTAAACTATGCCCAAAGGCCAACGTATGTCAAATAGGAGGAAAATTGTCCTTTAAAACATTTTGTAAAGTCTTTAATTGCATATATATCATTACTTGTAGTGTATGCAACATGTCTTATATTGGACAAACTCAAAACACTTTAAACATAAGTCTAAACCAACATCGTAGTAATGTATATAGATTTTGCAATGATAGTGTTGATGAAAACACTCTTGAAATTTCCCATTTTAAAAATCATGGCATTGAAAATATAATTGTATCGGTGATTGATATTGTACCGGATAAAAATACACGTATATGGTGGGAGAGTAGACACATTAGCTCTTACAATACCTTATATCCATATGGTTTAAACACCAACCTTTATGAAAAAAATTATAATTGGCATTTTATAGATAAGTCTTCTAACCCCAGCATAATGTGCAATGTAATCAGACACAATGTTAGTATAGATAAAAAACGTAAACAAAGGGGAAGTCATAAAAGAAAATTAAATTTTCAACAATATATTATACATTTTAATACTTTATGTAAAACTTTAGATGAAATGTCTAACTATCCTATCAAATGGTTAAAAAACTTTATTTTCCGCATTAAAAAAGCTTGGCTACAGGATTTTTGGTGTTATTGTAAAAACAAAGCATTAAACAATCACATCAAAACTAATAAACATTTTATCCCAATCATTTTGGATCTTATTAAGTATAGGTCCAGTGGTTGATTTATAATTAGATTTATAACTGATTTATAATTTATATAAAGATTATA
>OU015492.1:183156497-183211497 GCA_907164885.2 Dolomedes plantarius | reverse complement strand
AAAATCAGCCGAGGGTTTTAAGAACTTCCGGAATCGAAAATAACCACCGTTAATTTTTAATTAATAAAAAACCAACAATTTTGAAGGGTGAATCCAGAAATGTAAGAGCCTCACAATTTTAAAGGCCGACATGTTAGGTTTACTGAACAGCGAGAAACAAAAACGATAGAAAAATAAATACCATCAAAAAGCATCAAGTTATATATTAAACTCGAATAATAGATGAAAATAATAATCTTTCAAATCAGTACTTCAATACATTAATCGTTGTATTTATTATAAATATACATATTTTTGGCATTAATTGCATACATTGACCGTTGTATTTAATTTGAATGTACTCCGTAGCGAAGCACGGGTATTCAGGCTAGTTTATGATAAATTTAAATGTATATTCATATTTTCAAATGTATTGTTATAAGAAAAAGATAACCGTACTACATGTTTTATGGACATAAGAAAATGTTTATAGGTAAAAAGAATATAAAATATATTAGTTTTGAATAACGTGATTTATTAAAATAAATATAAAAAATAATTATTTATTTAAGACTTTTAGTTGAAACAAGGACAGCAAAATGGCTTTTCCCACTAAAGATATTTTGTGGAGATTTGTTTGATATTTGATGTACTGGATCGTATGGTCCCTTATTGTAAAAGGCAGTTGGTGAGGCAAAAGTTTAATTATGGAAAATGCTTAAAATTATGGAAATGAATATTCCGTATCAGTACCTTTAAAACTTTCTATTTTTGGAGAGTCAAAACAAAATGCATTGTTAAAAGGAAAAACAGATAAACATATTGCATGTTTTATGGACATAAGAAAATGTTTATAGGTACATAGAATATAAAATATATTAGTTTTTAATAACGTGATTTATTAAAATTATATAAAAAAACTAGCTGAATACCCGTACTTCGCTACGGAGTACATTCAATGGTCAACGTATGCAATTAATGCCTATATATATATATATAATAAATGCAACGACCAATGTATGCAATTGATGCAAAAAAAATATATTTATAAAACAATCGTAACGGAAATTTTTATAGACAAAATAATGTAGAAGAAAATATTCAAGTTAAATATAATACAAAATACTAAAGAAAATAGGGCAGTTAATATAGTACAGTTAGAGGAACATATCTTTTAATGTATTTTAATATTTTTTTGGATAATGTCCAATAGTCTGCCTCATTAGCAAGAAACATTTTTTTTTGTCTATTTCGTTGTTATGCACGTGATGCGAAACTAATTTAAAGTATCACAAAAAGAAAAGAAACCACGTGATCAGCATTTAATAAATTAAATTCTAAAAATTAATCTTTAAAAATTCACCAAAAATCAGAAAAGGGGGTAAAGAAATATTTCATTTTAAAGGAATTTTTATGATTTTTCTTGTGATATGAATTTTATAACCCTCAGACTATTATTTTAAATGCAAACTTAAAAAAAGTTACAAAAACAGCTTAAAAATTTAATTAAAAAAATCTAAGAAGAATTTTTCCAAACTCTTTCTTAGTGCACCCCTACACTATAAGAAGAATCGCCATGCAAAATTTCAGCCCTTTAGGTCCAGCTGTTTGGTCTGTGCGTTACATGTCAGTCAGTCAATCAGTCAGTCAGCTAGGGAACTGTTTTATATATATAATTATTTTAGACTTTTCGTTGACACAAGGATAACAAAATGTCGAAATAACAACGAACAGTGTGGACAGAGTTGTGTTGGTGCTCTTTGTTACTGCCAGCTATGCTGCTCTAAACGAGATTCATCTAAATTGTAGCGGGATATGTAAACGATGAGAGAAATAATTGTTTAAGAAGAGGTTATTGTTGACATTCAGCATGAAAGATGGGTCAAGAAGATATTTTCTTTAAACAAAAAATACGAATACAGAGGAACATTTGTCGTTTTTGAAGGCCATCTAAATCCAAGGTTAATAGGATGTTTTCCGATGTTATGCTGCTGAAAGAAAGGGGGGGGGGGTTAAATAAAAGAGTTCGTTTTGTTTTTTAACGAACTATTCAAATTTTTAAGCTCTTGATAATGTTCTTTTTTTTCTCTAAATAAAAATTGTAAAGTTTCTAAAAAGGATTTAATTTCGGCTCTAGTAAATCGTTTTCCGATGTTTTCTTTCTTAACTGCTTCAGATACTAAATTTGTTTGGAGAGGAAAAATTGTATTCGACGAAATTGCATTTCAACTGACCTTTTAAATGAGGCATACCTCGGTCGATTGATAATTTTCCTTGTTTCTGCGTAGAAAAGGAACAGTTATGCGACTCAGTAACAAAACCACCTGCTACTTCCAGGTCATTGAAAAAAGTCTATTTTTCCCTGCAGCGTTCTCTTCATACCATCGTCACTGTCATTTATCCGAGGTCGATGGTTCCAAATTTTTGCTTTACGTTACTTAGTATTCGTGCTATTCAATATAAATAGACTAGCTGAAAACCCGCGCTTCGCTACGGAGTACATTCAAATTAAATACAACGAACAATGTATGCAATTAATACCAAACAAAAAATAAATATATTTATAATAAATGCGACGATCAGTGTATGCAATTGATGCAATATATATATATATATATAAATCGTAAGGGATATTTTTTTTTGATAATATACAATCGTCTGCTGTATTAGAAAAAAACAATTTTTTTTGTCTATTTAGTTGTTACGCACGTGACGATAAATTTATCTAAAGTGCAAGAAAAAGAAATCACGTGATCAGCATTTAATAAATTAAATTCTGAAAATTAATCTTTAAAAATTCACCAAAAATCATAAAATCGAGGTAAAGATTCGAAAAAGATCTCATTTTAAAGGAAATGTTATGATTTTTCTCGTGATATAAATTTTATAGCCCTCAAATTATTATTTTAAATGCAAACTTAAAAAAAGTTACAAAATCAGTTTAAAAATTTAATTTAAAAAAATCTAAGAAGAATTTTTCAAATCTTTCTTAGTGCACCCCTACACAATAAGAAGAATCGCCATGCAAAATTTCAGCCCTTTAGGTCCAGCGGTTTGGTCTGTGCGTTGTATGTCAGTCAGTCAGTCAGTGAATGAATGAGTCAGTTACGGAACTGTTTTATATATATAGATGACATCATGTATTTTCATCAAATATGTTTTTTACACTGCCTTATACTCACTTTGGACTCAACTGCAATGAACAGTAGTTTAATTGTTAAAGTAACAAACTTTGCCTCTGAAGATGGTTCTTCAGCTCAGTTTACTATGGTTTATCTGGAAGGCAACGTGAGATTAGTATGGTTTTTCCTATTTTCAGTTCCTGTTATAAATTTCTCATTACAGCTACTATTAATGAAAAATATAGTAAAAAAGTACCACTTAAAATACTTTAGGATAGTAAAAATCAATAGTTTACACCTTCCTAAAGTAATTTTATGTTAAAAAATAGAGCTCTTGTTTGAAAAATATAACATTAGCCATTATTCCAGAGGTTTTTCCCAATGTGGGTCGCGGAAAAATTTAATCTCTGAAAATTCTTTACATATTCACTAAGGTTTTGCTCATCGAGACAACGAGTGTGTCTCTAAAAACTATCGTTCTTGAAAGAGGGTCACAGCCAATAAACGTTTGAGAACCTCTGTGTTATACTAATATATGTATAAACAAAACTTAGTTTATTTTCAGAAAAAAAGTTCAATATAGTGCAATATTTTGAAGAAAATAATACCCCTGAAGTGAGCGGAAATAGTGCAAAACAAGTTTAGTTACAACCAGATACAGGTTACAGAGTTGCAGTTTTTAAATTATATTTTTAAGTGCTTTCCTCATTACATTTAAACGAAATATGACGGGTCAATTTTCAGATTTTGTTGTTGCTATTAATCGGTGTAAATTTGATATTTCTCTGACCTTTTGATTTTAGTAGAAAGCGTTTTATTTTCTAAAAAATGACATTATCTCAGGAATGTGGCTCTGTAGTGTTCTGAGCAGAGGAGAAGTGACAGATAATTATTAGATAGTACCCGTCAAAACTTGACGGTAAACAATTGAACAGTTCCAATAAAAAAAGGTTCATAATCTTGTTAAAATATTAGAAATTTTTACAGAATATTAGCTGTTTTTCTATCCTATGTTATAATTAAAAATGTAAAAATCCGAGTTTATAATTTAAAAAAACGTCTTCTTGGAAAAAAAAGCAGGCTTACCGCTGATTTTTCAATCCGACTTGCACAATCTAACTAATATGCTATGTATACAATTTAACTAATATGCTATAAATATGCTATGTATAAATATATTAAGGAAAAATATATAAAATATATAAACTAAAGAAAATCAGATTAAAAAATCATACAATTACTCACGTGCAAAAAATTTTTGCAGTCTATTTAGGCAGCGCTGCAATCGCGTTTCAGAATTGTTTTATTTTCATGAATTTTAATGATGGATACACGTGCATCCAATAATTGGATCCGGTAGGCAGTGCTGCAATCGCGTTTCAGAATTTTCTTTTATTTTCATGAATTTTAAAGCTGTATACACGTGCATTGAATAGCAATTAACTTAACCTACAAATTTGTTAAACAAACGATTTTGGTGTTTTTAATTTCTGTTTATTATTGTATTTTTGCACGTGAGATTAATATAGGCTGATATATTTGTGAAGCGGTCGATCCGGAAGCGTTACTTGACAGTCATACACAGATCACGGCAACTATTAGGGGAATAACTAGCTGAATACCCGTACTTCGCTACGGAGTACATTCAAATTAAATACAACGGCCAATGTATGCAATAAATGCCTATATATATATATATATAATAAATACAACGATCAATGCATGCAATTAATGACAAAAATACATATATATATATATTTATAAAAAAATCGTAGCGGTTATTTTTATAGACAAAATAATGTAGAAGAAAATATTCAAATTAAATCTAATAGAACATACTAAAGAATATAGTGCAGTTAATATAGTACAGTTAGAGGGATATATCTTTTACGGTATTTTAATATTGTTTTGGATAATGTCCAATCCTTTGCCGCATTAGTAAGAATTTTTTTTTGTCTATTTCGTTGCTATACACGTGACGCAAAATTGGTTTAAAGTATCACAAAAAGAAAAGAAACCACGTGGTCAGCATTTAATAAATTAAATTCTAAAAATTAATCTTTAAAAATTCACCAAAAATCAGAAAATGGAGGTAAAGATTCGAAAAAGGTTTTATTTTAAAGGAATTTTTATGACATTTCTCATCATATAAATTTTATAACCCTCAAATTATTATTTTAAATGCAAACTTTAAAGAATGTTACAAAATCAGGTAAAAAATTCATTTTAAAGGAATTTTTATGATCTTTCTTGTGATATAAATTTTATAATCCTTAAATCATTTTAAATTCAAAGTCAAAAAAATTTACAAAAGCAGCTTAAAAAATTTAATTAAAAAATCTAAGAATGTTTCAAAAATCTTTTTTATGCTCCCCTACACTACTATAAGAATCGCCAAGCAAAATTTCAGCCCTTTAGGTCCAGCGGTTTGGTCTGTGCGTTATATGCCAGGCAGTCTGTCAGTTAGAGAACTGTTTTATATATATATAGATGAGAGATAACGTCAACTAAAAGAAATCTTAAAATACATTCGTCGACGTATCCTGACTAATAACCTTTCAAAACTATAATTATTTTAGTCTTAAAAAAATCATTAATAAGAATGAATTAAAATACAGTCGAACCTCCATATATCGAACTTCCCTATATCGAACTCTTAGCAAATCTCCATGTTCATTACATAGAAAAATGGTTTCTAAATATCGAAAAAATATCTATATATCGAAATTTTTTTCAAGACAAATTGGGAGATTTTATTCCATTTTAGAATAAAATCTCCCAATTTTTGGCATTTGAAACAATACATCGTGGACTTCAATTCGCGGAAAATGTCCCTGATAAAGTTTTTAGTGAACTGAATAAATACGAACATTTCTTTGAACTTTCCGCAAAACTAACTGTTCAGCAAGATATTCGTAGTTCTTTTTAAAAGAATGTAACTGTGATCATTGTAACCACTGTCTGCATTATTGCTTTTTTTAAAGGTATGTAGTAATCAATAAATCTTTTATATTAATTCATTTTTTAGTTATTAACTTTCATTTAATGTGATTCGCATATAAATTAGAAACGGTGTTTCGTATACGACAATTAGCTTTAACTCTTTTTTTTAGGAGAATTATGATAAAACTAAGCTTAATTCTATATATTGAATTTTCTATACATCGAATTTTTTTCGCGCAATTTGCTACTTCGATATATAAAGGTTCGACTGTAATTAATTTATAAAAAAAAACCTTCACTCCGGCGTGATAAATTAGATTAGCTTGAATTCTGCGTGAGGTATCTTTGGTGTATATATCACATATGGGTGACCCCAAAGGGTATCGAACGATCCGCATGTGTACGATGTTCAAAATCAACCCACCAATATATCTTCGGAAATAAAGGAAACTTTTCCCGGTTTCTTCTCGGTCTGAAATATTCTTGCACCGTATACAGCTCGAAACTTGCCATAAAATATTTTCCCTATAATGATAACGTTGTTTAAAGCTCATATATCTACCGTCTGACAGTGGAGAAAAATGGAGCTCTCTACTCCATTTCGTGTGGCGTGTGTGGGGATCTTTCACTGTGGCCCCTAGTAGGTTCCGCTTCGGCAAACCTTCACTGAATCAAAAAGATGCTGGTTTGGCAATCGAAAAGCATTTCTTATTTCGGAATTTACTTCAGTGATTATATATTAGGATCCTATTAGATATCCTTATATATTTTACTTTTTAAGATATAAATTTGACATGACCATTAGAAACATTTCCCACATTATTATTTTTTTATTAGTAGATCATTTTCCCAAAATTTTCGTTTATAACTGCGAAATACTATAAGAAATTATCCTTAAGTCAATTTTGAAAAATAAAAATGGAGGTTGCTAATTTTGATCTTACACCACTCATATCTATATATATAAAACAGTTTCGTAACTGACTCACTGACATACAACGCACAGACCAAACCGCTGGACCTAAAAGGCTCAAATTTTGCATGGCGATTCTTCTTATGGTGTAGGGGTGCACTAAGAAAGATTTTTGAAAAATTCTTCTTAGAGTTTTTTAAATTAAATTTTTAAGCTGTTTTTGTAACGTCTTTTAAGTTTGCATTTAAAATAATAATTTAAGGGTTATGATATTTATATAACGAGAAAGACCATAAAAATTCCTTTAAAATGAGATCTTTTTCAAATCTTTACCTTCATTTCCTGATTTTTGGTGAATTTTTAAAGATAAATTTTTAGAATTTAATTTATTAAATGCTGATCACGTGATTTCTTTTTCTGGTACTTTAAATAAATTTATCGTCACGTGATAACAACTAAATAGACAAAAAAATATATATTTTTCTTTCTAATGCAGCAGACGATTACATTGGATATTTTCCAAAAAAATAAATATCCCTTACGTTTTTTATAAATATATATATATATATATTTACATCAATTGTATACATTGATCGTCGTATTTATTATAAGTATATATATTTATTTTTTTTTGACATTAATTGCATACATTGACCGTTATATTTAATTTGAATGTACTCCGTAGCGAAGTGCGGGTTTTCAGCTAGTACATATATAAAAAACAGTTCCGTAACTGACTGACAGATAACGCACAGACCAAACCGCTGGACCCAAAGGGCTGAAATTTTGCATGGCGTTTCTTCTTATAGTGTAAGGGTGCACTAAGAAAGAGTTTGGAGAAATTCGTCTTAGATTTTTTAAAATTAAATTTTAAGGCTTTTTTTGTAAGTTTGCATTTAAAATAATAATTTTAGGGTTATAAAACTTATATCACGAGAAAGATCATAAAAATTCCATTAAAATGAAATATTTTTCGAATCTTTACCTCAATTTTCTGATTTTTTGTGAATTTTTAAAGATTCATTTTTAGAATATAATTTATTAAATGCTGATCACGTGGTTTCTTTTCTGTTTGGTGATACTTATATTAATTTTGCGTCACGTGCATAACAACGAAATAAATTGACAAAATATTAAAATACGGCAAAAGATAAAATTTAACCACTAGACTCATTGAGATGGAAGTTTTTAAAGAATCTAATTCAAATTAGTATGTTTTATGGATATTAAACACAAATTAATTGCATACATTGACCGTTTTATTTAATTTGAATATTTTCTTCTACATTATTTTGTCTATAAAATATCCGTTATGAATTTTTTTATAAATATATATATATATATATATATATATATATATACTAGCTGAAAACCCGCACTTCGCTACGGAGTACATTCAAATTAAATACAATGATCAATGTATGCAATTAATGCCAAAAAAAATAAAAATATATATTTATAATAAATACGACGATCAATGCATACAATTGATGTAAAAATATATATATATATATTTATAAAAAAATCGTAAGGGATATTTTTAAAGACAAAATAATGTAGAAGAAAATATTAAAATTAAATCTAATAGGACATACTAAAGAATATAGTACAGTTTGAGGAACATATCTTTTACTGTATTTTAATATTTTTTGGATAATGTCCAATCGTCTGCTGCATTAGCAAGAAAGTTTTTTTTTGTCTATTTCGTTGTTATCACGTGACGATAAATTTATTTAAAGTACCAGAAAAAGAAATCACTTGATCAGCAATTAATAAATTTAAATTCTAAAAGTTAATCTTTCAAAACTCACAAAGAATCAGAAAATCGAGGTAAAGATTCGAAAAAAATTTCATTTTAAAAGAATTTTTATGATCTTTATCGTGGTATAAATTTTATGACCCTCAAATTATTATTTTAAATGCAAACTTAAAAAAAGTTACTAAAACAGATTAAATAAAAAAATCTAGCAAGAATTTTTCAAAAATCTTTCTTAGTGCACCCCTACACTCTAAGAAGAATCGCCATGCAAAACTTCAGCCCTTTAGGTCCAGTGGTTTGGTCTGTGCGCTGTATGTCAGTCAGTGAATGATAGAGTCAGTTACGGAATTGCTTTTTATATATAGATAAATATATTTTTTTTGGCATTAATTGAATACATTGACCATTGTATTTAATTTGAAATTACTCCGTAGCAAAGCACGGGTATTCAGATAGTATTTTATATATGTGTACTTGGAGGGATTCCAAAGAAGTGAACTCATTCAGACATACCTATATACGTACCCGCGCTAAACAGCCATATTCGTTCGGTAACTCTGTGTTGGTTTTTCGTAAGGGTATCAGTGATAATATTAATAAGAATTCGAAATTTCTTTTACGAGTGTTACGACTATTATGCACCGGAGAAGTCGTTACGAAGTTCTCTTCCTTGAGCACTTATGCTCTCTGTACGTCGTGACAATAGGTGTAGCGTGCTTCTAACTATTTTTTTTTTGGGGGGGGGCACGAATTCAATTTAGTTAGGGTCCTCCTCAGTGCATTGACTATCGGACAGTCCTTAAAATATGCAATACTAGCTGAATACCCGTGCTTCGCTACGGAGTACATTCAAATTAAATACAACGGTCAATGCATACAATTAATACAAAAACAAAAACAAAAACAATATATTTATAAAAAAAATTAAATCTAATAGAACATAATTTAATGTAATACAGTTTGAGGAACATTTCTTTTACTGTATTTTAATATTTTTTTTGATAATGTCCAATCGTCTGCGGCATTAGAAAAAAAATTTTTTTTAATCAATTTATTTCGTTCCTATGCATGTAACGATAAATTAATTTAAAGTACCACAAAAAGAAAAGAAACCACGTGATCAGCATTTAATAAATTAAATTCTAAAAATTAATCTTTAAAAATTCACTAAAAATCAGAAAATGGTGGTAACGATTAGAAAAAGATTTCATTTTAAAGGAATTTTTATGATCTTTCTCGCTATAGAAATTTTATAATCCTCAGACTATTATTTTAAATGCAAACTTGAAAAAAGTTTCAAAAACAGCTTAAAAATTTAATTTAAAAAATCTAACTAGAATTTTTCAAAAATCTTTCTTAGTGCACCCCTACACTATAAGAAGAATCGCCATGCAAAATTTCAGCCCTTTAGGTCCAGCAGTTTGTTCTGTGCGTTGTCTGTCAGTCAATCAGTCAGTCAGTCAGTTACGGAACTGTTTTATATAGTATATAGATTATGATTTTTTGAAATTATTGAATAACAATAGAATTGTTGTTTGAGTAGTATTCAAAAGTTATACAATGAGAAAAACAAATATAGTATAAATAAAATGAGAAAAAAATATATAGCATCGAATTTTTGTTATGGATCATATCATTGTTAATAACCATGTTAAGGCTAAAGACATAATCGGAATCTTCAGTTTCATAGTTTGAAAAAGCGAGGAAAAACCAACTTTCTTAAAAGTTTTTTACAGTTTTCCGATTTTAACTGTACTTCTATTACCATTTTAATTTATCTTAAGTTAAGTTTGGGGGGGGGGAGAAAGCCCCCCCCCCCGACGCTATGCCTATGGTCGAAAGCAGGGGTACTCAAATTGTGGCCCACCAGGATTTTACGTTCGGCGCAAAGCACTCACACTGATTAAAGGGCATTTGCTTTTGTAAACGTTATTCTGGAAATGAGTGCCTGAAAAATACAGAACTACAAAAATGTCCCACCTGCTGCTCGTGTTGTTCGCATCAAAGTATCTTTGCGAATCATCGAATTCCAGAATACAATGCGCAAAGAACATATGTCGCACCCGGGAAGGAAAAGTGACACAACTCAAAAATGCAGCATTTGCGAAAAATCAACTGAAAGAATACTTTACAGCTTGAATTAGCATTGCAATAAAACTGATACAACTGCCCTCAGGTTGCCGAATTGCGAAATAGAGATGTGTCGCTTTTCGTGCACGATGGGGCACTTCATACATATTTTTCAATGACGCAACCTCAAAATTGCCATTTTTATGACTTGTGTCACTTTTCTTGCCCGGGTGCGATATATAGAAATCGGTTTGCTGATTCTTACCTTTATGGCGTATTGAGCAACTGTGAACCTGATTTGTCTAAAATAGTCAAAAGTTTTCTTCGAGATCAAAAAATCATACTCTCTTTTAAATAAGCGTTTGAATGCATTTAGGTTTTGAGGTTTATATTTTTCATTATTTTATTATGTGTTATATAGTGTACTATGTTTAAGCCTACGTAAAGTAGAAAACATGTATGGGGTCCGAGAGAAAAAAATGGTTGAGTATGGCTGGCTTAGAGTATGAAATCAAGAAAAAAAAAGCAAGAGAGCATTTTTACATTTTGGCTTTTGAATATTAAACTTCGGTCAAATATTACAGTGAGAAATATGTTAAGTTCTCAATGTTTAAAAATATGCTAAAAATTAATTTTGTGTGCTTTCTAACTGTTTGAAAGTTATTTTGAAGTTTTTTAATACACACACACACACACACACACACACACATATATATATATATATATATATATATATGTGTGTGTGTGCGCGTATGTGTGTATGTATGAATGTATGTACACTGCTGGCCACTGTAAGTGCAACACTATGAAGGAAACATGCAAATAACATGACATTTACAACATGCATTAGCGGAGGTGAGATATGCAAATGATTAGAATTTCAGCGCAGACGCACATCACGCGCGCCTGTGGCGCCACTTCAAAGCGCTATTTAAGGCTTGGAGATTTCGACGATTTCAAGTTCGGCAATTGTGTTTTTCTTGTGGTTTTTTCAAAAAAACGATCAATTATGCCTCGTCGAAAACAACGATCATCTTTTGATCAAGTACCTGAGTTCGACAGAGGAAGGATAGTGGACTACCGAGATTGTGGATTATCTTTCAGGGAAATCGGTAGTCGTGTTGGACGAAACCAATACAACTGTAATGCGGATATGTGATCGTTGGATGCAGGAGGGTACGACGGACCGGCGTGTTCGATCGCATCCACCTCAGCGCACCACTTCACGTGATGACAGGCAAATTGTGCGCATGGCAGTGACGGATCGCTCAGTCACATCACGAACCATAGCACAGCACATGCAGTCTGTAACGCATCATCCAGTGTCTGCGCGTACCATTCGACGCCGTTTACAGCAGAGTGGTCTGTCCGCAAGACGTCCATTGCTATGTCTACCCTTGACGCAGAACCACAGACGTCTCCGCCGCCAATGGTGCAATGACAGAAGGATGTGGACGGCAGAATGGAATGAAATTGTCTTTACTGACGAGTCACGCTTCTGTCTGCAACACCACGATGGTCGCATTCGAGTCTGGAGACACCGTGAAGAGAGGATACTGAACGGTTGCGTTATGCACCGCCACACTGGTCCTGCACCGTGTATTATGGTATGGGGCGGTATTGGATATCACTCTCGCACACCTCTAGTACGCATTGCCGGTATTTTAAACAGCCAGCGCTACATCTCCGAGGTGTTGGAGCCAGTTGTCCTTCCTTACCTTCAGGGCTTGCCCACAGCCATATTTCAACAGGATAATGCGCGACCACACGTGGCACGCATTGTCCAACGGTTCTTCGCCAATCGCCAGATTGAATTGCTTCCCTGGCCGCCTCGCTCTCCGGATCTTTCGCCGATAGAAAACATGTGGTCCATGGTTGCTCTACGATTGACCCAGATTCCATCCCCAGCTGCCACAGCAGATCAACTTTGGCAACGTGTGGAAGCTGCTTGGTCTGCTGTACCCCAAGAACTCATCCAAAGTCTCTTTGAATCAATGCCGAGGCGTGTGGCAGCGGTGATCTCCAACAATGGCGGCTACTCTGGCTACTGATTTTGGCAGGAACCACACTTCACAGAAGTCTATAAATTTAATCATTTGATACTTGGTCAACATGTTATCTACAAAATAAATTTTGTTGTGATATCTCTTGTCTTTCTTGGTGTTGCAATTTGGGTGGCCAGCAGTGTATGAATGTATATATATATGTATGTATATATATATATATATATATATATATGTGTATATGTATATATATGTATGTGTATAATGAATGTATATATGAATATATGTATGAATGTACGTATGAATGTATATATATATGTACATGTGTATATATATATATATATATATATATATATATATATATATATATATATATATATATATATATATATATATATGTATTTGTATATATATATATATATATATATATATATATATACATATATATATATATATATATATGTATTTGTATATCTATATATATGTAAGTGTATGTATATATATGTATATATATATATATATATATATATATATATATATATATATATATATATGTATATATATGTGTATATATATATATATATTAAATTTGAAAGACTATATTTTTTTTAAACTATTACAAATGTTTAAGATTTTTAATACAAGTACTTGCATAGTAAGGCACACTACCTATGCAGCACGTACCTAGGTAAAATGGACATAAAAAGTTTAAAAAGAAAACTATAACATGGGGCATAACCAAATCGGCAGAGCCAATAATTTAACTGTGTAATCATAGAATGTCCTTTTTGACAGGGAACACATTATCATTAAACAGAGGATTGTTTCTGAAAGTTGAAATAAAATGTTATTGTGAATGATAGGTAAAACTATCATTTAACTGTTTGACATGTTATCATTTAAAAATATTTAGGGCATCAGAGAAGGTTGAAATACGCATTTTTATCTAACCATATTATATACCTTAGTTGATAAATTGCGTGGGACATATAAAAAAACTCAGGTTTTCCCCAAAACTATGTAGAATTTATAACTTTATCCGAAAAAAATAATTTAGTGAAAAAAATTCAAATAATCCATTTGTATTTGAAAAAAATCACCTATTGTGTTTAAACACGAGGTGATCTTTAAAATTTTGCCGCCGCAGAAGCAGTGTGAAATGTAAGGAATTCGTACCTGTAATGTAACTTATAAAAGGCTTTTTTTATCCCTTTATTTTAGCTCTTTGTTGAATTATTTTATTAGTCATGAAATCTGTTCTACTCCCAATTAAGCTATTTGCAGTTGAAACCATCAGTATCTGTTATGACGCTAATTGGTTTTTGATGATCTTGCTATAGTAATCGGCCGCAGATGAGAGCTGAAAAATAATTTGGCTTCTTATTTGGCACTATTCGTCCGCAAGGGGTTGACTATAGTAACAAATGTACATCGAAAAGCAGACATAAGAATCAGATTTAAAAAATGTGCTTCTGGCTGAAAATACGATATTCAATGGCTAAATATTTCAGTGTTTCAGCAGATAATTGAGTATATGAATCTATTATTTCAATGAAAAATATTCAGTCAATGCCGACTATTTAAAATTCTTGACATTGTCCAAAATTGATTTGTCATTCAATTCAGTTCTATTTTACTGTTGTATATTTATTCATAAATGAAATGAATAACGCAGCGAGTTGAATTCGGGTTTTAAATAAAATCGCATAATTTTGTGATATTTTAGAAAATGTGAAGCATTTAAAGGTTTCTTTATTTATGTTTACCTATTCTTCGAAAAACTGCAAGAGATGTTTCACGCGTTTCCCTGGAGAAATTCTTTTTAAATCTGTTTGATATTTGTCACGACTAAAGAAAGCGCAAAAACAAAATGTTTCAGTCGGACTTCAGAATCCGTTTACTTTTTTTTCAGAAGTGGAGTCATAAAATTATCACCCAGGTTCTTTGTGGGAAACATACAACGGCTCGTAAAATACGACATTTCGTGTGCTTTCATCTTTCCACATTTCAAATAACAAATGATTCTTTTTACATTGTATGCAAAACTCTCTTTTGTTGAGCAACCTGGGTCAGTGGAATAAAGACATAGCATTTTTTTTATTCAATTTCTTTATTTTAAAATATCGGGTTAGGAAACCATGTATTGTAGGATGAGCGTTGTTGCATATGAGGCAATAATTTCTGGGTAATCAAACGCGAGTCATTTCTTACAGATAAAATTTTTATATTTTACGTATACAAAACTTGTATAAATAATTAGTTCAGATTTTTTTTTCCAAAATGGCAAGCACTAATCCCGACGACATTTTCCCATGCATATTTTTGTAGGCCACTTTATTACGGGAGCACCTTATAGGTGAACCAACATTTCTCTCTATAGGTCATATTTAAACTAGATAAAATAAGCTGTGTTCCGACAAAAGCACACACCTTCAGTTGGAATTAGGATATTAACCAGCATAGCTGTCTATCAATACACTGAGTTTTACGAATGAAGTATCCAACAAAACTTTCACGTTTTATCGAAGTATGATGTTTAGCAAGTAAACTGCTCAGTATGTGTAGTCAGCTGAATAGCAAACTTCTTCCATAGCTGTTTGATATCACAGCTGGCTTTAAAAAGAAAAAAATAGTTTTAAGGTATTTAAATGTAAAATATACATTCTGAAACGTAAGATACATTTTGGAAAAAAGAAATCGATATCAGATGAAAGAAAAGTGTGCATATACTTCATTCCCCAGCTACTTATAAGCATAGCGTACCTGTCGTACATTTCGAAGACCAAAATGGCCTAAACCGAATAGGTTAATATGTCAAACACCAGAACTACCAAACTGGTCATTTTGATGGGTTTATACATCAGTTGAAAAGCTGGAGTAAGGTACTCGCTCTGTTCTACCAAATTAGGCAGTAAATTTTTGGTTTTAGTAACCTCGAAGTAGCATGTCTTGTGCATAGTTTCAGGATTTTCCTAGATACTTCAATGACTTGTAAGCATATAAAAGTGGTGCCTTTGCAGGGTGCATCATTTCTGCATGAAATATTACTTACTTGTCCTTACGACTCTCAGGCCCATGACTGTAGTGAGAATAACTGTAAATTGTCACTGTAACTTAAGTAGCAGAGATGATGAATTGTTCTCAAAGAGTTCTATCACTAGAAAGTTATTATTATGAAGATGATAGCTATCGGAGAAAGTAGTGTTCATCAAATAAAAATTGTTCGTAACACTGTGGTCGTAAATTATATTGAAGGTCTGTACTGTAGGAAAAAGTTAGTCTACGGCGATATAGTGTAGAAGACAGTTCTGCAGAGCACACGGTAAAATATACCAGATGAAATCATGTAGTTAGAAAAAACGGTGGTAGTACATTAAATGCAAATGGCCGGAATAATTTACTTCATCATATCAATGTTTCTATTCAATACATACCACGAGTCTGAACTATGAAGTTGACGCGAGAATCATCTACGTGATAACTTCAGACTCCGGGTAGCTAAAAATGTTCAGAGTCAGTCTACTACATTAAATTACAGTTTTATTAAATTTTAGTCGGAAACTTTTTACACTATTTACAATGTTGATCTCCCTCTAGACATAGAGGGAACTGGCCTTCGTAATAGCCAAATAATTTCGATGAGAAGATGCACGTACAGTCACAGCGGAACTAGAAGGTCGGTACACAGCCTCTAGAGCGTACAGCTCTGAAAATAGAATAACTTCGTAAGGAAAGTTCTAAATCACGAGAAGCTTATAGAGCGGGCTGCTCTGAAATATGAAGATAACTTCTTGATGAAGTAACGAGCTAACGGAAGCCTGTAGAGCAGGATGCTCTGAGATAGCTATACTTAAGGGTAAAGTATTCGTTGACGAGAAGCTTCGAACGGGCTGCTCTGAAAAATAAAGTTCAGGATGAAGTCGGTCGCTCCAGGACAACTTAGACGAAAGGTGCTCTCTAGATGAGAGTCTCGACCAAGTCTGTCCAAAAACTGGATTTCTTCTCCCGGCGTTTGCAAACTTGCTTCCAGTCACGTGACTGCAAAAGTTTAGGTTGGCTGGCACAATTTGTGACGTCATGTCCGTTGGCTGTGATTCGCTTGACAACGAAGCCATGTGGTCGGTTCTTATAATTCAGCTGATCTGAAAATCATTAGTTCACGTTGAAATAGTCATTAGTTTACGTCTCCCCAGGGGCGGCGGCTAGGAACAACACTATTCTCTGCTTCCAGACACCTTGACGCTGATCGATAGAACTGTTCGCTGGTCACCTGCTGTGGGAGGTCCGGCTGTCTGGGTGATTTATTCGGAAAGGTCGTAACGGATTCTTACAATAGCTTGTGCCGCTAAATAACTCTAGGTCCGTTGGCTGCTCAAAGTAACTTGCTGGTATAAATGAAGAGTAAAACAATTCATACTATCTTTTTTCTTAAAAAAAGTAGTTTATTTGTTTTTAACATTTAAATTCGAAATAATCTGGGCTAACGTAATAAAGAACAAAGTGATGGTCTGCTACATAACAAGGACTTCAGGTCAACACGACCACTTAGGTTCGCTGCCAACAAATAAAAATAACGAAGATTGAGCATACAGAATCAGCTCTAAAAATCACGAAAAATCATTTAAAGCTCTAAATATCACAAAAAATTCAAAGCTCCCCTCACCAAGTTCCGGCTCAGAGCCGACCCTCGGATCGGGGGTGAAGACCAAAAAAATATATTCACTTATACAAAAGTTGAAATCTATCAGTCTGCGTATAAGAATATTTTTTTTCAGCACTGGACAGCGCAAGGAGACAAGGGTTGCACTACATCCAATCCCACCAAACCGTGCAGAGAGGGAGAGGAGAAACACAATAAAACGTGCCAACAACTTTGTGTCCATAAAATAAAAACTCGAAGTATCGCCAAAAAAGGAAACCCTACGTAGCCACATTCCTCTTGTCAGAAGAAGTCTCATAGGGATTTGATTGGTTGATCTTGATCAATCAGAGGAACTGCTTAGCAAGAGCGAACTTCAACTGAGAGGAACATTTTCCCACAGATTCTGCCGGTTTCTGAGAAAACTAATTTCGCCTGTGCGGCACTGAAAATAAATACAAGCACAGCAGGAAAGCGGAAATAGGAAAATTGCCTCCTTTATCTCAAAACGGCAGTTTCGCTGGGCTATGTCCACAAATTATTACGGTTAACAATACGGCGAACGGGGAAGATAAGACATCTTATTTTCTGGACACAAGAGCTAGCAATTACAGAGCACAGACAAAAAAGAGGGAGAGGTCTTTTATGACAGCAAAGTGCTCGACCAGATGTTTACATGAAATGCCTTAGAAATTACGGAAGGAGAGCCGATAAACAATTTTAGACCTCTCACGAAAGTGAGGGCCGAAGTAAAATTTAAATGGCGAAAGGAAAGGAACTAACCAGAAGTACAGAAATTAGAAGGAGAATTAAAATTAATATTACAGTTACAACTAAAGTTTTGATTATAGAATAAAATTAAGTAATATTAACATAATAAAAGGAACCTGTAAAGAAATTCCTCGTTACAATGACTTACGGATGGGGATGTTCTTTGACGGGTTATGTTGTATATGTTTGGTGTGACAATGATTGTATAGTGGATCGTTTTAGAATAAATTGTGATAACAAACATTACTCTGGTATTGAACAATACCAGAGTAATGTTTGGTATCACTGGTATCATGGTATCGAATTTGGTAGATTCTCCGGGAGGCGGTTCGGCATGACGTTCATCTATCACCAGGGGATTATCACTCCTCTTCTTTGGCGGAGTCTTTCATCCTAATTACTTCAGCGGCATTGTCGTTATTCTGCTTAAATATCACTTTCTCTCATCTACTTCATATTCATTTAATATCAGATCAAGGCTTTGCGCCTGTGGTTCCAGCCCATATTTAGCTACGCAGGGCTCGGATTCTAACTTGCATCACTCGCTTTCTACTTCCCGAGTCAGCGGGCATCAGCGTCAGGGAAATCGCTACATCTCTCCAAGTATCTAACAAGGATCTTCTCTTATCTTTTACTCACAATTTATTCTTTCTTTACTTGGCTTTCTCCATCACTCTTTCATTGGTTCTTTCCCTTAATATCATTTCGACGCTACCTCTTCTGATACGTTCGTGGTTTGTACTTATAGTACTTCTTGACCAGTCTTCATCTCGTGGTCGTATCTATATATTCCATTTCAGCTTCTCACTTTCCCACGCTAACTTCCCTGTATGTGGGGCCATTTTATTACTACTATAAATTCTACTCCAATTATTCTGTCCTGCCTCCCTGTAGCCTTCTTTTGTTACTCTTCACAATCGATTTTCTGTGCATCTCGCATCCTCTTATCTTTTCTTTATATCGCATCTTTTCATATCTGTTATGCCATCTCCTCCACTTATTTTCTCTTCTCCAGCTGCGTACTATCTCACATCTTCTATTTCGGCCTTCTGCCGTAGAATGCCACGGAAAACAACTGTTTAAACACTGATAAAACTGGTTACAGAACAGTTAGCATTAGTCTTAAATATTGGAGAAGTCTCTCGAGTGTAAAACCAAGTATCTCAGACAATGGTATGTCGCATTTCTCATGAAAATAGTTTTAATTAGATACTTCTATTATTTGTCAGAATATCAAAAGGGTCTTTCTCAGGGCAAAAAAGATAACAAATTATCCCAGAAGTTGGTTATGTTAGCCAGACCACTGAATTACAGATGAAACATTATTTAACAGGTTGTATTGTATATGGCTGATAATGCATGTTTATGGACACGTGCTTAATCAATGTAAAACGGTTTACAGAGCCATTGGTGTTAATCTGTAATACTTGGAGGCAGGCGAAACCTCCCCTTAGTGAAATCGAAATTCGTGGGTAACGATGTGTCGCTTTCTTCATCTAGACTATTTTAAGATACGTTTCCACAAAGTGAGGCGAGCTTCCTCTAATTGAGCTCGGCTCAGAATATATACCAGCCGAGGCATAGACGTTCCATTTTACTCTTATAGGGAGTAGTTTTGGATCTCCTACGTGGTGTTTCTATGATAAATTGCACTGTGGTCCTCAGAACAAGTTCCTGAAGAGTTGAAGAAAAAAAGTTTAAAGACTCTCCTAAATCTTTTAACAATTTGTCAACTTACGAGTGTGGTCCATTCTCATGGGGCAACACTGCAGTGTAAAAGGAAACCCAATTTTATCTTTGAGTGGTTACATTAATCAAGCAATACAGTCACCGGAGGTATCTTGCTTACTAGGTTGGACTGTATATATCGATCAGTGCATATTAATAAACATGTGCTTAAACACTTAACTGGTTATAGAATAAACTGGTTATAGAATGGTTAGGGTGAGTCTGACATCCTAGTATCTTAGCGAGACATCCTGAGTCTAAAGCCAAGTGTCTCAAATAATGTGTCCTCTATTCTTCATGCAAAGAGTTTAAACAGATTCTTCTAAATACTACTATAATCTGTCAGAATATCAAAGTGATGTTTACAAGGTGCAACATTAATGTATGAAATACATTTTTTCCCAATCAGTTGCTTACATTGAGACGGACAAATTACATAGGGGATACTTCAAAGGTCTGAATTTCGTGTGCTTGTCAGTACAAATTAATGAATGTGTGTTACAACGTAAATAAACGTGTTATCAAACCATTTGCATCAAACATTTTGAAGTTTCTACATGACTTTTCCCATGAGTAATTAATTTCTGTTTAATTTTAGGTTTGCAATCCATTTCCCCTGTTTCTCTAAACAAAAATCTAAATTGGGTGCCTGATTACGTCGTTGTAGGGCCAGGTGGGAACATTTCATTGTTTAAAATAAAATATATAACATGCATATCTTTTTTTTTGTAAACAGTTATTATTGCCAGGCTTTATGTAGTTATAATAAGATTTATACCTTATAATAGTGGAATCAAAATGTATTTTGTTTCCAAGTGTCCTAAATATATTTCTAATTTATATTCTAAAATTATATTTCACCCTGCATTTAAAAACCAGAAATCTAAAATATTTAAGTAATTGATTGATACTTTGATCATCCAATCCCAGGATACAACACTTGTGGTTTAACCATGCTGAAACGTATGAGAATATTTACCGTATTTAGCCAACATATCTTTATTTCAATGAACACTAGCATCGTCTCTTATTCAGTGTTCTCAAAACCTTTTCAAGGAATTTTAGACAAATTTTCGGGTGGCATGTTAAATTTTCCTTCCCTACATCAACGGATTCGCATCCATTAAAAGATTTAAGATAAAAATGTAATCTAGTCTACTAGGATAGAAAACGTCAGATGTTAGCTAAAGTATGGTGTTACCACCTTCTCTCAAACATTGAGATTTGAAAATGTAAAAGTCACTTACTGATTGGTGACAATAGCATCTCTGAGAATGCCTGGTTAATTTTACTTTAAATTAAATTTGCTTTATCAGATAACTTCATTTAAGTGACTTCATTAAGAAAAAGCTTAATGTGGCTTAATTTAATCCAATAATTTAACAAGTTATTCTGTGATACGTACGCAAACATAATATATTCATGTAATATTTGTATATATATAATATGTACACCCTTACAAGAAAATCTCATGTATCATAATATTTTGTTTCTAGTATTAAATTATTAAAGCCTTTAGATATCTAATCAAATTATTTTTATTTATAGGTCCTGTTATTTTAGTGTCCCCTTCAGAAAACAATAAAGAGTGCGAAGAAATATCAACGGAGGCATGCTTAAAAAAGCTGCAAACATTTTTGAACCTAGCATCTTTACCTTTCACTTCTGAAAAAACTGAACTTGATAACTTATGCAGGTAAAAAAAGAATTATATATCATATAAACCTCTATGAGTAACTCCGTTGCAAAGTGAGATCAACTTAAGAATAAAATTGTTTAAAGTATAAACATTTGAAACGGAGTTAAACCTGAAATTTTTTTAATGGATTAGAGGTAAACGTAGCTACACTGAATTCCTATTAATCGCTAACTTCACTAGATGTAGAGATGTATAAAAGCGTAATTTTTACAATGTCGCATCTGCAACAGTCATGACATAACTTTGTATGAGTGACAGTTATTTTTTCTAAGAATTTCTTTTTTCCTTCTTTTTAGTGTAATAATTTACCTTACTTAGAAAATCTGAGGAAATAAAGCGTGAGAAAACTTTTATATAATGGCTCTGCTGATAAGTGTAGGGTTGTTTTTGATACGTTCCCCACCGTAAACTTAATATGTAAGTAATAAAAACTATTGTGATAAAATCTACCAGTTATTTAGAAACTATCAGTACTTGAAAGACATACTCTCTGTCTCATATATATACACTCATGGACAAAAAAATTAGCGCACCAAGAAGGAGTCGTCAAAATGAAACGACATTTTACATACGTAATGACTACTTTGATATAAGTAAATGATAAGAAAATCAAAGAAAAAGGATAATTTATTTCAGAAAAAAGGCAAAAGAAAGGAGGAGTTAATACTCCGTTGGACCCCCTCTAGCGCGAATGTACAATGCGATACGATCGGGCATTGAGTCATACAAGTTCTGCATGATGTCTTGAGACATTTCGTTCCATATTTGCTGTAACCTTGCCTCTAGTTCGTTCAAACTCGTGGGATGCCCAACTCGTCGTCCCAAATGATCCCAGATATGCTCGATTGGAGACAAATCTGGGGATCGGGCAGGCCAAGGAAGGGTAGTAACAGTGCGGAGACAGTCTTGTGACCATTGTCTTGTTGAAAAATGGCTCCTGGGAGTCGTTGCATGAGTGGCAACACATGTGGTTGCAGGATTTCATGAACATACCGCTGGGCTGTCATGGTGCCACGGAACAATACTAGGGGTGACCGTGTATTGTAGGCAATGGCACCCCATACCATCACACCAGCTGTGGGAGCGATGTGTCGCTGTACAGCAAAGGCAGGATTGAAGCGTTCACCACGGGCTCTCCACACACGAACACGATTGTCATCACTGCCGAGATTGAATCTGGATTCGTCGCTAAAGACGACCTGGTTCCATTCCGCTGCAGTCCAGTTTCATATATACATATATATATATATATATATATATATATATATATATATATATATATATATATATATATATATATATATATATATACATACATATATATATATGATTCAGCACCACGTGATGTTTTCGCCTCGGAGCGCTTTTCGGAACATCATGTGGTCCTTATGTAATCAAGTCACATGCTCAATTCTAGCCAATAAAATTATTTCCCCGCTGTCAGTACCCCTACACTTTATAACCTTCTGTAAAAGTTTACAGCGTGCTTTTTACTGTCAGTCGATGTCTTGTCCTGTTTACGCGCTGCTCCGCTGCTGTCCAATATGATTTAAAATCTGCGATCTGAATGCGTCCCGGCTGGGACCGGTGGCGTTGCTATTGTGTGTCAAGTTGTCAAGATATCTGTGTTTTTCTGAATAATATTTGTCTACATTAGAATCCGGAATAAATTAATATGCGTCGCATATCTGTTGTGTGCGTCCTTCCAATGCCTCTCCAGTGTGTGGTTTTCCTCCCCGATGTGTCAACGGCTCTCGTGAAATGGTCCTCATCTCCTGTCCCTCTGGCTACGTCTACAACATGTTTGTGTTTCATCTCCTCTACATAGTTTAAGTTAAAGTTTACCGTGCGCGTTAGCCGATATCATTATGCGAGTCGGTAGGACAGGTGCTCCTTTGCAGTTATCCCAACACTTTACGTCCTAGATCATCTCGAGAAAGCTTAAGTAACAACACATGTAAATAAACTGTTGAACTTAAAACGAACAGTACATTCTAAATGAGAATAGAAAATAATACCAATTATAAACTTACTCAAGTGATTGACGTTATACAATCTTATTTATTGCAACAACTTAAACTGTTATGACACTTTGAATTGCACAAGAGTCCCTTGCTTTTGCAACTGCATTTAGTCGTGGAACACTTCTTTTTTGCAATGACAGCGTGTATCGCCTTGTCCCCTACATCTCGAATTTGTTGCAGCTGCTTCTCTCAACGACATTTCTTGAGAAGAAATCTGATCTATGGAAAGTATCTTTTCTTTACAGATTACGAACTGATTAAGAGTATAAGGCTGCTTGAGGGTACCATTTTTGTTTGCTAATTTATAAAAGTCGGAGTCTTCTATTCCAACAACAACCGAAAACACATTTCGGGCATCTATACGACCACGGTTGACACCAGGGACTTGTATTCGTACGGTATCACCAATTTGAGCAGGAGGAAATTTTATTTTTGAGGTTCGTAACATTTTAGTTGCAGTAGAAGATTCTCTTACGCGGCAGCTCTTTTTATAGAAATAAACTCGTGTTGTTCAGTCGGATATGAAGACATGGTAGGTTGCAGCTCCTCTTCAATATTTTCCTTTGGAATTATGGTTTTCGGTACGGTCACTGCTCAAAATTTTTTTGAAAGTATTAACAATTTCTTCGAGCTGTTCTTCGGTTTCAATATTTGCGATTTGTTCGCCAGGAAAAGATGACGATGCTATGCCTCTTTTTGGTTTAACGCCAAACAGGGCATCATAAGGACTTTGGCGTATTCCTTCGTGGTATGTAGTATTCTTGGCAAATTGAACAAAGGGCAAACCATATGACCATTTATTTGTATCGTTATCGTTCATCCATGCATTTATCATATTCTGTATAACCTGGTTGGCCCTTTCAACTGAGCCTTATGTTTGACTATGACGAGGTTTTTCTTGAACGAACTTAACATCTTTCCACATCGCGCATAGTTCGGATATGACTTGATTACTGAATTCCCTACCACTATCTGAATGCAATATAGCTGGGGCACCAAGTGTTAAAAATATTTGGACAAGGTGACACGCAACTTCTTCAGCTGTCTTAGTTTACAAAGGTCGTAGTTGGACAAACTTCGTTAAATGATCTTGATACACCATTATGAACTTATATTCGCCATCCCTGTGTGACTGCAGGTCTATCAGATCGACATGACATCTTGAGTTTAACCCCGAACTGGCCATTAGTTTCACAACAACCTTTTTTAGGTTCACTATGTTTCAGTTGACATTGTTTACATAAATTTAAATACAACATTACAACTTCATATGTCATATTTTTGTATTTAACTTGCAATTCTTTAGGCATGTGTTCCTCCATGGACTATTCTGGTGTGAGTTTCAGATAGTATACTGCGCAATTCATCATTGGTAACATAATACTGTGTATTCGTTTCTCCTAGTTTTAATGAAAAAATTAACTTCTCTTCATAATAAATTTTTAAAACGTCAAAACGTTTTAATCGTCTGTAATCCAAAAGTGTACTGCACTTAGTTTTAGCAGAAATCACTGCAGACAGTATTTTAGAGTACTTTTCTCGGGAAAAATAAAAACAATTGTCTACTCGTTTACTCGCAATTAATGCACGTAACTTTTCCACAAAAAAAAATCATGGTTCATTGCAGTACCCATTCAATATAAATTGGGTATCGGATAAGAAAATAAAAATTAAGAAAACGTTGCACGCACCTACAATACTTGCATAAGACTGACAAAACAGCAGTGTTTCAGAGTATAACGAATAGATTCCAAGTGACCTCAATCGCGGCAGAACAAAGGATTTGGCGTTTTTGTCGCTCTCTATCTTCTCGGCTTCTCCTTTCGACCTCCACCATTGTATAGCAGTGTTTGTCGACATACACCGGTGATGGTCCGAATGTATAAGAATATAACCAAATATTCGGTCTTCCACCGACGTATTTCGTATGTATTGACATTCTCCATTTTCGGTCTTTCACGGTAACTAACACACACACACACACACATATATATATATATATATATATCAAACAGTTCCGTAACTGACTCACTGACTGACATACAACGCACAGACCAAACCCCTGGACCTAAAGGGCTGAAATTTTGCATGGCGATTCTTCTTATAGTGTAGGGGTGAACTAAGAAAATTTTTTTGAAAAATTCTTAGATTTTTAAAAATTAAATTTTTAAGCTGTTGTTGAAATTTTTTTAAGTTTGCATTTAAAATTATAATCTGATGTTTATAAAATTTACATTACGAGAAAGATACTAAAAATTCCTTTAAAATAAGATTTTTTCGAATCTTTACCTCCATTTCCTGATATTTGGTGAATTTTTAAAGATTCATTTTTAGAATTTAATTTATTAAATGCTGATCACGTGATTTATTTTTCTGGTACTTTAAATAAATTTATCGTCACGTGCATAACAACTAAATAAACAAAAATTATTTTTTTCCTTGCTAATGCGGCAGACGATTGGACATTATCCAAAAAAATATTAAAATACAATAAAAGAAATGTTCTACAAACTGTACTATATTCTTTAGTAATCTTTAATTCTTTAGTAATCTTTAATTAGATTTAATTTGAATATTTTCATTTACATTATTTTATCTATAAAATTATCCTTTACGATTTTCTTATAAATATATATATACATATATACATTACACCAATTGTATACATTGATCATCGTATTTATCATATAATATATATATATTTGGCATGAATTGCATACATTGACCGTTGTATTTAATTTGAATGTACTCCGTAGCGAAGTACGGGTTTTCAGCTAGTATATATATATATGTATCCCGTATTCTTCGGATACATGCTATCAAACCCCGTAAGGAAAAGGTTAATAGAAATATTTCTTACTGGGATATGTTTTTAAAACTCAAGAATGATGATTAATAACAATTCACAATATCTTTCAAGCGAAACTCCTTATGCCTAATAATAAATCCTTATGCCTAAACGTTTAACTTCAGGAAAGAAGACATTTTAAATGAAATCCTAAACAAGCTGCTTGAATAAATTCAAAACTATATTAATTTAGTATTTGAAATGTCATTTTAGCTGTAATAAATGAAACGCTGCATATTTATTAAAATATGTAATTTTCGCAACAGCAGATTTTTGCATGTAATTTTTGATACTTTATAAAATATAATATGTCAGACCTTTTATGTTTTCCCTCCATCTCAAACAGCAATGTGGTTGCGGGATATAACTGTTCATCACAGAAAAGTAGACTTCCCAACTGCCTATCAGCCAAAGAAAAAAGCTTATTTCCAGTTTTCGCAGATATGGCTCAGTACACAATGTTCATGTTCTGTTCATCAGGAGACGGTCAAAAGGGATACCTACGAGAGGGTGAGTTCAAATATATTTTTAGAGTTACTATTTATGAAAAGGAGAAAAAAAAATATTAATAAAATGGTAGTAATACAATGCTGTGAAAAAATACAAAGATTATTGTTATGATCTTTAGGGCACATAAATTCTATTATCAATGAAAGGGAAATTTTTAGAGTGAAAGTCTATGATAAAAGCTAAATACATAACTTTGATTATATGGTGTAAATTTGTATGCCAAGTAGATATTTTACGTGAACAAAATGAAAGTCATTTTGATTCAGCTACTAAAGTGCAAACATTTTAAGGTCTCTCGTGTGATATCCCGAATGTGATACTTGAACTATTCTAAATGACCCCATTAACTTTTGAAAGTCTGAAATATAATATTTTCGGGAATGTAAAATCTTACTGCATTCATTGATCATTAAGGACAAGATTCGAAAGAGCTATATTTAAGTTCAAAAAGCTAATACTCCATGCAAACTGCCCCGGAAAGCAGTTCTCGAAAATCTATCAACCACCATAGTAATGCAAGACTTTTAAAATATATTATTGGTGACGAAACAACATTCTGTATATAGTCAATGAGAGATCTTTTAAGGACTGTTCAGTTGTCAAATTTAGGGATATTTTACCTCTTTTCTCCTTTTCGGGTGACTAAGGCGGAATTTCGTGGGTTTTTTAATATACCAAGAAATCTGATCTATCAAGATTGTAGCTACAGGAAAAGAATTTTCGCTTTTGCGAAAGCAAATATAGGGTGATTAACTCGAGACAAAGTAATCTTAAAGACACAATCTACAACGTGTTCCTTAGTAGATGGCACATCACATCATACGGTTCTCGGATAAGGCTTGGCACCATTCGTCGGGTTATGTTAACTTGCAAAACACCCGTATATGGACCGTTGAAAATCCCTTTGCCATTTACCAATTACCGCCCCTTGATCTAAACAGTCATTGTGTGGTGCGCGATATTTCGATTTCGCATTATAGGCCTCATATTCTTTGACACCACCGTGAACACCGATGTGTACCTGGACATTTTTGAACAGTTCGTGAATCAACTGGATAATCGTGAGTTAACCTTTAGCTTACGGGGCTCATTATTTTTCCCAATTGCTCTTTAGAACTGGAAATTTCATACCCCCTTTGTAAGAACGGCGCCCATTAAAGGGATTAAGAGGGGTTTATATATATATATATATATATATATATATATATATATATATATATATATATATATATATATATGTGTGTGTGTGTGTGTGTGTGTGTTGCTTCATCTTAGCGAGAGTTATTACAGAATATTCGGGGCCTCTTTCAAGGGAATCCCTCTGTGAGGAGCCCCCACACGTAGGGTGGGGGCTGGGCCCAATTTTAAGTGGAAAATCCTCCCCAAATGCAACAATTTTAGGTAAGATTGACAGGGTCGTTAAAAAGTCGTTAGAGGAGTGTTCAAGTTAAGGTAATTACAGCCACAGCAGGGAGACCGTATGTTCTGACACACTGGATGACCAGAAACCACGGAGGCTTTCCCACGCTGAGGCCGAATCCTCTACTATGTTCTGGAATTTTCTGAAAAAAGGAGATATATAAAGGAAAGAAAAGAGAGAATGGGGGAGAGATAACTATGAACTGATGATGAAGAGAACTATGGGATGTGCTTCCCCTATGCTGGACTTTAGGCTCTCTTTCGCTGATTTTCGATTGATGATTGTTCTGTTTGAGGATTTATCATGATCAATTAATAATGGAAATGTTGTATCATAATTGCTGTAAATATATATGAATAAACGAGATAGCCGTATATATGTAAGAAAAGAGTAGTTTATGTGTCCATGAAACAGTAAATGAGCTACTTAACCGACATTTTATTTTCCGAAAAAACGTTGTACAAGTCACGACACATCCTATATAACGCTTTTTCGGAACTATATAAGTGACATTTCCCAAGAACAGGCTCGAATAACCACTACTTGAGGGCGTAAGCAGTTCTTCTTTCACACTTACTCTTTTATTCTATAGTAGTGCATTGTTAAAAATAAATCCAATCTTCAAAAATAAGTGATATTTTAAAAAACACATTTATTTTCAGCTCTACTTCAAAATTCGGATTGTATATTGAAACGCAAAAAAGCTCTTGATTGTTGTGCTGAGCAGTCCAAACTTCCAGAACTTCCTGTAATGCATATATTAGAAGAAAGTGGAAGGAGCCTTGCAGAAAGACAAATTGCAGCTTGTTGGTACGTATGGATTTGACTTTAAAATTATCAAAGTTTATATTTTGCCGAGATAGCGATGAATATTCAGTTATTGTTACCATGAATATTCCTTTTGTCATCCCAACTCTGGAAAATTAAAACAATGTTTGACTAAAATTGAGATTACTTTGACATAAGTTTCATAGTGTAGAAGAGGTTTTATGACGACAAACAGGGAAATTTTTTGGGTACGTGTAGTCCTAAAACAAGTTTAGAATTCCTGTCCAGGAAGGGAAAGCATAGAAAGAGAAGGTTCCCTGGACGGATTAATACAGAGGGTCGTTCTCACTTTATGGAAACGATTTTTATAGTGAAGTTTTATGTATAAATGCCGTATTTTATGGGGTGATTTGCTTCTATCTGATAGCTATGGTTCTTGACAATAGCTCTAGCTCGAATTTTCCATGAAAGTAAATTTTAGCTTAGTACTGTCATGTCAGTTTTACCTCATTCCTCTTGGACCTTTTTCCAAAGTCCGATCAGTGTTCTTAGATGCCGTTTACCTAAGACTCGTATTAAAAAACCGAAATCGCAAAAGTCCATTGGAGAAGAGTCATGTAATTTTAAAGGTATTTCATTGAATGGAATACATTTTATTCCTGTTTCTGATTCTTTCTTTGCTAAATAAGCGGCAGTTGATTTAGACGTGTGACTAGAGGCTTTGTCCATATGAAGCTCAACTTTATCAATGTCCTTTCCATATAAGGCTGGAATTTCTTCTTCAAAAATTGGTTCTAAAATATTCTGCTGATAGTAGAGTGAATTAATTTTGGCTTTGAGACTTTTTAAATTTCAATTTGCCGTTGTAACAAAATCCTGCTACTATCATGAACGCCTTTGATATCTTTTTTGTACACTGACGTAGCCATTTCGTACGGTCATTCCCGTCAGTTGAGCAATAGAAAATTGATCATTTTTTCCTTGAGGATTTTCTGAACTGAACCCTTGCTTGCACACGAGCAGGAAATCATCCAGGCTCTTTCTTTGCACGTTGCCTGTTACGATGACTTCTAAATACAGGGTTCCCACCTATATCCGTCACACCCCCTTAACTTCTAATCGGTGACAGCTTAGGCCATAAAGTTGGTGTCTATGTATAGTAAAAAGGCTATGCGCTACTAGATGAGACTGTTAGCGTACATGTAAAACATGCACGTCAACAATTCTTATAACTTCAAACACCGTTTCATCCAAATCAGTCCATTTATTTGCAAGATGACAATGCAGGCGAATTAACATGATCATAGCAAAGGCTTCGCTGTTCTACAGGGGAGTTATAGCGTATATATATATGTCTTTACACGTGCCAAGGGCTTGGCCTTTTAAAATTAACAAACCCGCTGGAGCTGAAGTCAGTTTTTTTTCTTCTTAAAGATGACACTAACCTTGCCTTTGTATGACAGCGCACACACTTTGGGTTTAAACTACGCAGTTCTGGCCTGAAGGTAGAAAAAGAAATGTTTTCCAATCGGGATTTCGGGGACTGTACAGTCCGCCACCAGTCTCAAGGCTTCCCCACACACGAATGGGAAATCCTAAAGGTTTGGACCGTGCAGTCATAACCTCAAGGATTTCCTCTACATGTATGGGTACCTTCATGAATATTCTTTCCAGGAAATTTTACCCCCCAAAAAATTCTCTAACCATCATATATCTTCAATT
Organism: Dolomedes plantarius; assembly: GCA_907164885.2. NCBI lineage: Eukaryota > Metazoa > Arthropoda > Arachnida > Araneae > Dolomedidae > Dolomedes > Dolomedes plantarius. Next base: position 183,180,579 of record OU015492.1, on the reverse strand, counting down.
CGTAGTTTTAACCTAGCGTCTGCTAAACTAAGGCTTACTGTATCAGGTTTACGCTCTGGAAACCGTAGCTGCCAGATTTAGTTTGGCCTCCGCTGTACAGTACTATGACTGAGCATATCGTATAGATATCTAGTGTCTCTTTTAAAGACAGCACGTCACAATTAACAGATATCCATAACTCTCAGTGACTTTATCATTGACTTTATCTCGTAAAGGAAAAACTGGTATAAACTTTTACATTGATCGTTAGTAAAGATCCTGACATTGCAGATTAGTGTAAGGTATTACTAACATATGCCCAAATGCAGGGGGACCTCAACTGTCGTTGCCAAGTTAGTCAAATTGTTTTAAAGGAGACGGGGGGGGTGTAAAGTTTGGTTGTGATATCATATGCGTGGTGATATAATATTATAGCAAGTCAAGTCCTGATTATTAAATTCCTTATTGCATCAACATTATGGCAATATCACAAGAAACCTGGAGAACTGCCGTACTGTTATTCAGTATTTTACAGAAGGTCGTTCCCACTGTATGGAAACGATTTTGTAATTTATTTTTGTCGTTTGCATTTTGAGATAAAAATTTGGCAACTTCAGAGTAATCGACTGCTACTGTTTTGTTTTGATTGGAATGTACAATAAAATATTTATTTGAAAATGGCTCCTAAAATTGAGAGATTGCGCGAAGGTTCGTGATTGCGCTTTCCGAGGAGAAATATTCGTATCATCAAATTATAAAGTGGTGTAAAAATTGCAGTTATGGCATTTCAAAAAAAGTTATTTATAATATATTAAATTTGAAAGGGAAAATACATCTAACTGAAAGTAAAAATGAAAACATGACCGAGAAACCTCATCCTAAGACTATTCGAACGCAGGTAAATATCAAGAAAGTGATGTCTCTGATCCTAAAAGAAAATCCGCCGACTCAAAAATCCTCTGCATCGAAACTAGGAATATCTTCTGGCACTGTAAGTAAAATCATTCATAAAGATTTGATGTTAAAAAAGATGTTTAAACTTTAAGTTCATCTGCTTTTTCCAAAGCATATTGCTGAAAGAAAAACAAATTGCAGAAAATTATATGAAAAACACCTAGCTGCTGAAAAATGGAAATTTGTAGTAACACTGGATGAGGTATGGGTGCATTTAAGTGATTGACCTAAAAAAAGGAATAAATTTTCTATTGCTCAACTGACGGGATTGACCGTACGAAATGGTTCCGTCGGTGTACAGAAAAGTTCCCAAAGGGATTCATGGTAGTTGCAGGATTTTGTTACAACGGCAAATTAAAATTCAAAACAGTCTTAAGCAAAGCCAACATCAATTCACTCTACTATCAGAATATTTTAGAACCAATTTTTGAAGAAGAAACTCGAGCCTTATATGGAAAGGACATTGATAAATTTGAGCTTCATATGGACAAAGCCTCTAGTCACACGTCTAAATCAACTGCCGCTTATTTAGCAAAGAAAGAATAAGAAACAGGAATAAAATGTATACCATTTAATGAAATTCCTGTAAAATCACCTGACGCTTCTTCAATGGACTTTTGCGCTTCCGGTTTATTAAAACGAGCCTTAGGAAAACGGCATCCAAGAACACTGAACGGACTTTAGAAAACGGTCCAAGAGGAATGGGGAAAAATAACATGACAGTACTAAAAAAAGTTTACTATCATAGAAAATTTGAGCTAGAGATATTATAAAGACTTATTCTATCAGACAGAAGCAAATCGCCACAAAAAATATGGCATTTATACATTAAACTTAAATTTCAAAATCGTTTCCATAAAGTACGAACGACCTTCTGTAGTTACATATCCAATCAAACATGAAGTTCATATTACAGAACACACGGTTGTACACAAAAACAAAACCGAACTTGTAAGCAGGAGGTTAAAAAAAATCTTTCATACATTTCACAAAAAATAAACATTGTATTCTGAAGCTTGTCCACGGATTGCGAGGTTTTTAATTGTCTAGAAGGAAAAAAATATTTTGTAGATTGGAAAATTTTTTGAAAACATATAATAATTAATAAATACATACTAGAGACCTTCATAGAACATAGTGGAATTTATCGAAAGTAAAACTTCACGTTCTATATAACTTATATTTCGGATTTGTAGTAGATGTATGAAACCTTTCCTACATCACACATACATCTTATATCCATGCATAACATATTTTAAACGTGAAAAATACCGTACTGCATTAATTCCTGCGTAGTCCACGAGGCTTTGCTACTTTGAAGATTTTTTTTTTAAAAGAATATACCAGCATATTGATAGAATATTATTTTTCACTGTGTAACTATGTCATTTAGTGCTCTGTGTTTTAGACTTTTTATTTCTTGTTTTTGAATTAACAGCCCAGTGTCTAACTACCTGAGGTGTGTTCGTACAGCCGTACTCGACAGCTGCGGCGAAATTGCCGGAAATCTAACAACAGAGTACATTCGGCGTGCTTCGGGAGAGCAGATGGAGGGAGTTTGCCAAAAGATGCCGAATTATCCAGAACTAGGCGAGGGAGAATGCAAAACATCTGTTCCCGTATGTTCTGGAGCTGCGATTGGAATATTTATGGAAATAACAGCTCTCGTGAGCTTCTTGTTTGTAATACTGATCAACTATGAGCTAAAGTCGATTGGGTAGAGCTACGTTGCTCCTGAAACCTCAACCTGAAGAAAACCTATTTTATAACTTTATACTTTATGAATATCTTTGTAAATTTTTCATGTTCCTATAAAACTGCTGCGGTAAAAAAACATAAGAAAGCAAGTTTAACGTATTTGTGATAATAATGATTATCAACCTTAAATTTCTAACCGTTGATGGAGGCATACCTTTAACTTCTCACATTAAATCATTGCTTCAAACATTCATTGATTACTTTAAGCCAGGAAATCCCAATTGTCAATCCTGATTTGTTATAGTAAGAATGGAACTAATTTACTTTAAGAGCATATTTCGGGACAAATTTCCCCTCACTGGGATATAGAATAGAAAAGCCATTCTGTTGTTCTAAAACGGAATGTTCAAATTAACTTGCATAAGGTAAATTAAACCATTGACTAGAAGAGTGAATATAATATGCTTAGAAGAGTGAATCAAAAAGTTAACACGATGTCGCTACATATATATAAAAATATAACATTCGATAATTGTAAAAAACAAGCCTTCAAATGATTTGTTAAAACTAATAATTAGTAAAACAAATTATTTAAATCTTATTCTTGAAGATTTTCAGAAAAGAGCAGGTATTTTAATTTGGAGTAAATTGAAAATGCCAATTCCTGCTGTTGTATAAAAGGCATTATACAGCATTATACACAAAGATGTGTTACGTATTTTTTAAATTTTATAATGGTGATAAGAAAATGGATTGAAGAGCTAAAGGAAATGATTTTGAAAATAACAAGATTTAAATCAACGAAACGTCTCACTGAAAGCCGATAAAGTGAAAAGAAATTGTTGTAACCATGTACTATGTTATTATCTATTCTTTAAGTGATATCCTTTTTTGTAATAAAAGAGACAACATTGAAAGAAAGGTGTAGAAAATCAATGAATAGATTGTAATTTTTGTTTTATGTATTTAAGTTTGACAAAGAATTTGTTTAAAATGTCATTTCAACAACATAAGCGTTCAATTCTTCATGAGAAGTATTGTTTGGTTTATAAAATGAATATCAGTTTTTATATCCATCATTTTGATTCTGAATGCTAAAATTTGTGCTACATTTTTTACTTTTATCATAAGTACTCAACACAATTTTACAAAATTTTTCATGGGATAAAAATATTTGTTCAATATTTAACCTGACCGCGATCAGAACGATTAGACGTAAATACGAGCGAATTGTAGCTCTATATATGCAAGCTATTTACATCGGATAAATTTATGCTCTTATTAAATTCTCTAACACTGTAAAGTTTTGATTCATAAATAATAAAGATATCTATAACAACCAGATTTACCAGACAAGTAAGTTACTGTATGTTAATTAAGGGGACAGTGGACCTTCAAACCTAACTTTTTTTGTTTTCAATGTATTTACTTGAAATTTGAATATGTGATTAGTACCATAGATATGTAAAAGTGGTTAAAATTTAATGATGAAATATTAATAATTTATGAATTACGAATTATTAATTTTATCAAATGTCCTAATTAAAAATGTTCTATGCGCATTTCTTTTGCCTATAATATGGTAATTTTTATTTACAGGATACCTTATAGAACTAACAATGAAACTTATTGCTTATTTTAAGCATTCATTAAAAATATAAAGAGAAAAAATTAATAACAATGAAAACACCCTTTTTATTACGCAAAATACCTATAAATCATCTTTTCAAGTACAAAATTTAGAAATTCCGAGCTACGAAGCATAATTATTTTCAATAAGATTCATTTGATATACAGTTAAGTATATAAAACTTAAATTTCAAAGCAATACGATAATTAAAAATGCGCCTGGAGCAGTTTGAATATTCGTATGACATGAAGATTTTTATTTTGAGAAAAACACATTTTAAGTTATTGCTATTAGTAACCACATAATATCTAAATTAAATACAGATGCCTACGAGTAGTTTCACAATTCAATAAAATTAAAAAATCGAATTTTTGGACAAATTTCACAATTTTGAAAGTCCACTGTCCCCTTAAGACTGTCCAATATTTTTATGGGAAGAACATAAAACATTAATAGATCATAGGTTAACATAATTTACACGAATATTATCAATAATAGTTTCACCATTACTGGATAGTTTCCTTCAAGAACGATACACTTATTCCAAAGGTCCTCTAACATTTGAATACCCTTCATATAGGACGATTAGTCAAGGGCTTCAAAATGTGCATTAGTTTCACATTTGACATCCTCTTTTGATGAACATTTCTTCCCCTGGAACGATCTCTTCAAGTTAGGAAACAAATAATAGTCGCTGGGGGACAGATCAGGATAATACGGGGGATGGTGGAGAAATTCGTATTTTAATTCTTTCAATTTTACCATCGCTCTCGTTGATGTGTGATCTAGTGCATTGTCGCGGCGTTTTTTTTTCTTGATTTCGTCCTTCAAGCGGTCCAGTAATGCTTCATAATAAATCCTGTGATTGTTTTTCCTTTCTCAAGATAGACGATGAATATTATGCCACGTGCATCCCCAAAAAATGCAGGCCAAGACCTTTCCAGCCGATTGTTGCGTGTTTGGTCGCTTTGGGCGGCTTTTGCCAGCTTCCAACCACTCTGCAGACTGCCTTTTTAACTCAGGTGTGTAGTAATGGATCCACGTTTCATCCATTGTTACGAACCGGCGAAAAAACTAGTTTGGATTACGCTTTAATAGCCCCAAGGCGAGCTCTGAATTATTGACACGTTGCTGTCTTTGCTCGATTGTTAGAAAACGCGGCACCCATCTCACACAAAGCTTTTTCATATTTAAATGCTCATGCAAAATATGTCTCACCCGATCTGTTGATATCTTTACGATGTCAGATATCTTCCTTACTTTCACTTTGTAGACATCCAAAACAATACGGTGGACTTTTGTGAAGTTCTCTGGAGTTGTTGCCTCAATTGGACGACCAGAACGTGCGGCATGATCGGTGTTCGTACGACCACTTTTAAACTCGCAAAACCATCAACAAATGGTTGTTTTCGAAGGAGCAGATGTGCTGTAATACTTTTACAACCACTCTGCAGCCATTCTTGGGTTTGGACGATATTTTTTTCTTCAAAAAGCAATGTTTAATCAAGACGCGAAATTCTTTCTGATCCATTGTTTACACGAAGTCAAAAGTAGCTTACTTACACCACCTCAACAAGCAAATAAATGGCCGACATGTCATGAAACTTTGATTAGCAGTCTTTTGAAGGTTAGTACCAACAGAACATTATATGTATATTTCATTGCCGGTGTCATCTTGTGGCGAGTCCCGGGACATTTCAGCCGCTTTAGTATGAATATATATATATATATATATATATATATATATATATATATACACTTCATTTTTTAATGTCATAATATTAACTATGTCATAATATCAACTTTAATGTGGAATTGAAAACCATTTAAGGTTCAAACTATAAATAAATAACAATGAAAACCACTACAAATTCACAATATAATTCTGTCAACCCTTTAAATCATACATTTTATTTCATTCGAAATTTGGTATGTCAGGTATGACATTTTTTTCACTTCTTGTGAATTGTGTTTTCACGTATTACGTTTGAAAGTAAACATGCTTCGTAAATTTTATCCATACCTCCTCGACTGAATTGTCTTCTCGTATGTTTTGCTAGAATCGTATTTGAAAACTAAAATGACGCGATGTCGTCAGAAACGTTTGAAACACCGAAACAATGGCTTGTCACGCCAAAAATGCAAAAGAACTTCCACTACCTGTTTAAAAAAAAGGGGTAATATCGTATAAAAGCGTATAGAATAGGTTTAGATCACCGAGATTTACTCAGAGCGAAATGTTTAATTTTCTTTTATCACTGCAGTTCAGTGATTCCCAAACGGTGTGCAGTGGCACTTTAAGGTGCCATAAAATCGGAAATCATTGGAACCGTAAACCCGGTCCTTGTGGTTGTAGAACCGGGCATTTGATAGTAGTTGCTAGGCTTCCATTAAATTTGATGTTTTCACCACGCGGTAAGAGGCAGCTGGCCTCCAAAAGAGCTTCATCAGATCTCCCTTTTTTTAAACGTGCTTTATGCAAATCTCGCTTGCCTGATTTATAAAAGGAACACAAATTCATAGTTTTCACCATTTTTTACCATGTTTTTATTAACTCGCTTTCTTATTTGTGTGTTTGTCCAGTACAAATCTTGCAATCGATTATTAACTAACTTCCTGACTAGCTAGAGATTTGAAACTTTTAGAACACGATGACAATGCATTCTTTTAATACTTTTAGCCATGTTTAAGCAGAATTAAATTAATTTTCAGTTAATTTTGCTGTTTGAGAATTTCTTATAATTGCTCTCTTTATTACGCACTAGCTGAAAACCCGTACTTCGCTACGGAGTACGTTCAAATTAAATTCAACGATCAATGTATGCCAGTTCGATTTACGTAAATTGTGCATAAATTCAAAAACAAAGTTTATAAGTTAAATAAAGTTCTGTATATCATACCAATAAATTTCTAGTTGATAGCCAATAAATTGTAATTTTTTTTAACCTTAAATGTCCAATAAAAAGAGTAGTTCTAAATGTAATGTTCTTCAATAAACCCTTAAACGTTGCCAATTTCAAAAATTCTTTTTGTATTTATCAATTCCTCCTCCATTTGAATCTTTGAAACATTAAATGTTTTACTGATAATAAATGAAAATGTAGTTTGATGTGTTGCTATAGTTAATTGACTATGGTTGATGTAAAGGTGAAGCATCAGCTCAACATTTAGGCCCCTAACTTTCTTTCTACTGATCAGATATACATAATATATAGCCTGTGTTCATCTGGAATAATGTACCTTTCAAATAGTGAAAGAATTTTTCAAATAGGTGCAGTGGTTCCGGAGATTACCCACCACATACAAAATCCCCTTTTTCTTTATATATTAGTATAGATTTGACCATTTTCTTTCAAGTTGATGGGATAATTCATCAAAAAAAAATTTAAAAAGTATTTATTAATTCATAGAATTGTCAAGTTTATATGATTCAACAGAAAATTTAAAAATGTTGTATATAAAAAGTTCTATTTATCTTGTAATTATTCCTGTTAAAGTGTTTCTGTAACTATCGACTTATGTTAATCTTTGACTGAACTTTTATTACCTTCACGGTCTTCATCATTTTCCTTGTATTATATTGCATTGTTATTACAAAGGACCTGGACAGTGGTAAGGAACGGTTTGCTCCAGTTATCATCAAAACCACCGTTGGTGCATCAACAGTAGTAAATCCTAGGTTTAAAAAACAGCATTTTAATGGGAATAAACAGGTTTGCCATGCTACACAGTTTTTCACTATCAGGGATACTCAAACTTTGACCCACCAAGCTTTTATGTGTGACCCGAGACATTCAGACTCATTATCCGGCAGGTGCTTTTGTAAACATAACTCTAGAGATTAGAGACCTGAAAAATACAAAACTGTATAAAAATGTGCCACTTGCTGCTGACGTTGTTTGCATCAATATATATTTGCGAATCCTCCAATCCAAAAGGAAATAGGAGAAGATCGTATGTAGAAATCGGCTTACCGACTTCATTTTGAATTTTTTTTACATATTTTATTATTTACTGCGTTGAGTAAAAATGTGTGAGACACGGTCAACACGACACCAACAGTACACTGGTGGTCATTCGGCAGGGTGATCGAGCCACCGAGAGATCGCTATTGGCTGTCGGAAGAAAAGGATGACGACATTTTGCACCAATCACAATATAACGTGAGCTATCTTATATTCCCAATTACGAAAAATTAGCTAATTGAGTTCAGAGTCACAAATCTGATTGAATTTTAATGAAAGAATTTATAAGTAATAAACCCATTTATACTACTTATTTTTTTACTTCTATGTACCTACTTATAAAATAAAATAATAAAAATTTTATGTATGCTTCTGCTTTTTTTTAAAAATTATTTTTCAAAACATGATTTAATAATATTAGAAGGTTGGAAACGTACTGTTGAATAAAAAGTATTACTATTATGCAAATAATGATCATCGGGGATGCAAAAACCATTGGTTGAGCCCGGCATGCTAACTGAAATCTTCGATGTGCTGTCGACCACGGGAAGGTTGAGAACCATCGGAATAGAGCATCCTGTTGGGAGGTTCCATTTCAAAAATGAATGCTTAGCTTAGGATGCATGCATGCTTAGGAAAAGATAGGAGGCATCGGCGTAGCGTGCTTCTAGCTTTTTTTTTTTGGGGGGGGGAGGGGGGCACAAATTGAATTCTGTTAGTACCCTCCTCAGTGCATTGACTGCCGGACAGTCCTTAAAATATGAAATATGAGGATTTTTTCAAAATTAAATAACAATAGAATTGGTGTTTCAGTAGTATTCAAAAGTTATACAATGGGAAAAATAAATATAATATGAATAAAAGAGAAAAAAAATATAGAGCATCGAATTTTTGTTATGGAACATATCATTGTTGAAAACATTGTTAAGGCTAAATACATAATCGAAATCCTCAGTTTCATAGTTTGAAAAAGCGGAAAAAACCCAACTTTCTTAAAAGTTTTCTACAATTTTCCGATTTTAACTGAACTTCTATTAACGTTTTAATTTATTTCAAGCTAAGTTGTGGGGGGGGGGCACGTCCTCCCCCCCTACCACCGACGCTACGCCTATGGTAGGAGGTCACGAAACACGCACGCTGATAGAGTTTGCACCCTGTTTAATACAGCTCTTCTTTTCAAGCGAAATCAGATCCGTGTGATCACCTTTGGAGGGTAAGGCATTGGGAAGAATACTTCCTCACAACACTTAGGTCAACACAGTAAGCAGAATATTGACCTCCAGGTATGGAGACGCTAGTTTGACCCTCATTCCAGACAAGTGGTCGTTACACCTTCTACTCCCTCCCTTGTTTCCTAGGTATGAAACAGCTTTTACTGAAAAAACGATAGAGACGGAGGGAGGGGGTGGGAGGACATCACTTCCATGTTGTGCAGGGAATTCTGGTGTTCACTTGACCTCATATCAACGCAGCTCAGAGACAGTGAATGGAGGCGACACAGCAAGCTTCGAAATTTTACATTGCCGTTTGTTTTTGCCATCAATCTTTTCTTTTATAATACTTTTTACTCCAAACCATTAGTTTTTTTTTTGGTTATCTTCCCATATCGTTGACGATCTTATTGTATTACTAGCTGAATAACCGTACTTCGCTACGGAGTATAATTTATAATAAATACAACGGTCAATGTAAGCAATTTATGTAAAAAAAATTATAAAAAAATCGTAACGGATATTTTTATTGACAAAATAATGTAGAAGAAAATATTCAAATTAAATACAACGGACAATGCATACAATTAATTTGCATGTTTAATATCCATAAAACATACTAATTTGAATTAAATTCTTAAAAAACTTACATCTCAATTAATCTAGAGGTTAAATTTTACCTTTTACCGGATTTTATTATTTTTTTTTGTCAATTTATTTCGTTGTTATGCACGTGAAGCAAAATTAATTTAAAGTATCACAAAAAGGAAAAGAAACCACGTGATCAGCATTTAATAAATTAAAGTCTAAAAATTAATCTTCAAAAATTCCCCAAAAATCAGAAAATAGGGGCAAAGATTCGAAAAAGATTTCATTTTAAAGGAATTTTCATGATCTTTCTCGTGATATAAATTTTATAATCCTCAGATTAATATTTTAAATGCAAACTTTATAGAATTATACAAAAACAGCTTAATTTAATTTTGAAAAATCTAAGAAGAATTTTTCAAAAATCTTTCTTAGTGCACCCCTACACTATAAGTAGAATCGCCATGCAAAATTTCAGTCCTTTAGGTCGGACGGTTTGGTCTGTGCGTTATCTGTCAGTCAGTCAGTCAGTCAGTTACGGAAATGTTTTATATATATAGATAGTGTTAAACTTTGAACAATGGATATCTTTATAAGAGGGTCATCAGAGACTGTAAGAAAATTTAGAACTCTATGAAAATGTAAAAATTTTCTTTTATACAACGTCATTAATAACATATGAAAAATCTATGCAAATCTGTTAGTCGTGTTTAATTGTAATTTGAATGCCGCTGTTTCAGCTTAAAAACTTTCAAGCTGTATTCCTTTTTCCAAACAGCATAAGCCAAAATATGATTTCCTGAAGTTTCCGATACTATTTTATTCATCTAATTAATTTCTAAATCAACTATTATTTTTTCTTTCCTGCATAAAATTTTCAGGAAAATTCTTGGTGTTGTTGATACAGTTGAACCCCGTTATAACTAACTTCAATGGACCAAAGGTTTTGTTCGTTTTTTCCAGTGGTTCGCTATATCCAAACAGTTAAGAAAATGCTGTAGAGTTCACAAAATGAATAACTCTATACATTTTGGGAGATAGAATGTACAATATATAATACGTATATTGTACATTTATGTACATTCATGCATTTATTGTACATTCATTCATTCATCATACATCTATTGTACATTCTATCAATGTACAATACATATATTGTTAGAATGTTATTCAATAATGATGCATTAAAATGATAAAATCTATTGAAAATGATAATTAATGAATTTAATCGACTAAAATCGATTATATTAAACTGACATAATACTAATAAAATTACGTATAATAGGAAAACGACGAAATCAAAATTTTCGTTCGTTATATCCGAGAGTTCATTATATACCGGGTTCGCTATAACGGGGTTCGACTGTATTTCACTTCATAAACACGCATAACTTAAGACGAGTACAAAAATTATAAAGAAATAGTAAAACGATTCTTAGAACAGCACTGTCTGTTTTACATCTTTTGAGTAAAATGCCTTTACACAAAACACATATTTCTCCTTATGACAATATATTCTACTTTAACCTTCTAATGATCTACCGATTGATCATTATTTGACAGTCCAAGAAATCACGTCAATATGATCATAGTTACACCTAACAGTTCATTTTTTTTTATGCTGCCAGTTGCATAACCCCTATTTGACGCATGCAATGAAATGTTGACTGTCCATCAGTGACAAACTGGACGATTATTAATGACAAAGTGGGAAGGATTCCTCAATTTCCTGCAATTTCTAAATATTTTGCAATCTTTGCATTCCTTTTTATTGAAAAGTAATTTCCTGTTGTGTCACATGTTGGAAGACACAAAAGCAAGTGCTGGCTGTCACACGTGGTGTCTCCTCTCCACCTGCATTTCAGAGTGAGAGAAGCTAGGAGAGAGACTTTGTTCCAGATTTTTTTTTAGTTCTTTATCAGATATTTGTGGTTTAACTAAGTATTTTAAGTAGCTTTACGAGACCAGAAATGCCTCATTTTACGAGACTTGTGCTGTTTTTTGGATGGATACTTATAAATAGTTAAGTATATTTAATGCATTTTTTAATTACAAACTGCTTAGTAAATTCATTTAGCATAGTGGTTCCTAACCATTTTTGCTCCATTCTCCCGTTTCACCATAGTTCAAAATATCACACTCCAAGATTATCGTACTCAAAAGGTGCATTTCAAATAATATGCGGAACTTTTTTTTTTTAAATAGTACATATACATTTATTTGGATCATTTTATAGAAGAATTTTTCAAATTTAATAGTAAAATAAAATGTCGATAGTTTTTAAAACTTGAATAAAATTATTATTATTTTTTCATATTTAGAACTAATTACTCAATAGTAATGACAACAGACTAAAGATAATGTTGCACTTTTTTAGAACTGATTTTAAATGTGACATTAAAAAACAAACTACAATTTTACATATTGTTCATAATTTTGAGGACATCAATAGGGATACGTTATTTTCGTATTTACGAAATAGATACGAATAAATGCGAAATTTGCCGATATGAGCGAATAAATGCGAAAAATATTTTTTTACTGCGAAAAACCAGTGATAAACGGCTTTTTTAAGCAAAATTAGGTAATAATAATAATTTATTAACATTATTATTACCTAACTTAACTAAGACCATTCGAGGTCTATAACTGAAGAAACTCATTCTCCTTCGGATTTGCTCCGAATTTCACCCGGACAGTTTGTCCGTACCTAAAAATCTAATTGTAAAAATCAACCATCAAGTTTTATGGGGCAGTTTAGTATATTTAAGAACGACTCTCGAGTGCCAAAGTCAAGGGAATTTCAGCTACTTAAGTAGTCAACCAAGAGACTTCTGTTGATGTTATATAAATTTTAGTTGCAACGAAATGCTACTACCTTTGGCAAGCTATACAAAGCCTCTATAGTCCCGTTAAGGGAACGGTGGACTTTTATTTGAGCAAATCTCGTCATTGTAATACTGATTGTGTTATTGTAAAATATATATATATATTTCTGTAGATTATTAGTACCAATATAATTTTTTTCAATTAAAAAATCATGTATGAAGCTTCTACAAAGTAATTTATAATGGGCAAGTGTAGTAATAAATTTTAAACCTGTTTTTCTCAAAACAGATTTTTCAAGGTTTTTAGATTTTTTAAATGCTCCATGCTACTTAATTTTTGATCAAAATTCATGAAATTGATAAGGAAGAATCCTGATGCCGTTTACAAAAAAATGGGTATGCATTTTACAATTCGACTTCATTAAGGTAATAAAATTTGATTTATAACTTTTTAAAAGGCAAACTTTTGATGAAAATCGGGATGGAATTCAGATAAAAATCTCTCAAAAATTAACTATTCCAGGGATTAAATAATCGATACCCAGATTTGTTTTTTATACAGTTTAAAGATATTAAAATGCAAAATCGAGGAAATATCTCAAAAATTAAGTAGCAAGGAGCATTTTAAAATTTTTTTTTATAAATTTCAAATTTTTTAAAAAATATTAAAATTATAATGAGATTGGAAATTTCTTTTAAGGTATTCAATTTATTTATTGTGAAATGTATATATGTACAAAATTTCGTATCTCTATGATGAAAAGTAAAAAAAGTAAATTTTAATGTCCACCGTTCCCTTAACAGTGTAAATGCGCAGATATTTTAGTATGTACAACATAGTAATTAATAACAGAAGGCAAAGACTTAAAGAAGAGAATGTGGAGACTACTGCAATGTTAGCTTTTAACTAAAAATTTTGATACTTACCTATCAAAGCAAGTAAAATTGTAATTTTTTTTTAAAAACGATAAATTTTTTAATTTATATTTTTTTTGCGAATAAATGCGAAAGTCTATATATTGTATATTTTTTGTTGCGAAATTTACGTATTCCTAGACATCACACTTTTCTGAATAGTGGACTCGATTCCCCCCCCCCCCCTCCCTTCCAGAAACCCTAAAATTCCCCCACGGGAGATTCCCCTAGGTTGAGAACTGTTGATTTAGCATGACTGACCCACCAGCATGTCACAAGATAGTCTTCAGAACAAGGTAATTCTGTCCCTCAGGTAATTCTTAACCCTTCAGCGGGCGCGCCCATGTATAAAGTGCAACATTTTCGTAATTTTGAATGGTTTGTTTTTACATGTAAGGTTTGAATGTTGCAAGCAGTTTCTAATTATAGCGACACTTTTTCTAGTGCAAGTCTGGTTTTCTGATCATTGTATTCCTTTTCATTCACTGGTAGTCGTGATTTAACCGTGGTAAACCAACGATTATTCTGTTTTACAATACGTCAAAAGCAGGAGTTGATGTACTCGATAAAACGTGCAGCTATTACACGGTATCCCGCATATCACGAAGATGGACAATCTCATTATTTTTTAGGTTTTTGGACATAATAGGAATCCATTCGCAAGTTGTCCTTAGATCCCATAAACCGGACAGTTTTGAAATAAGGCAATTGTATCTGCATTCTTTCGCCTTTAATTATAAATATATCTCAATATTATAAATATTTTATATCTTGTCATAAAACGCAGAATTATTATTTTCAATCTGAAAAAAAAGTTTATTTCAAATGGAATAATCAAGGTTGAAAGAGACGTTGCACTTTGTGCGACGCGCGCCTGCTGGTGTTCCAAAAATTGACGCGCAAGCTGAAGGGTTAATGAAGGTGCATTTTTATTTTCTTGGCTCAAAACATTCTACAGGGCCTTTTGAATTAAATAATACAAACGCATGTTGATATGTTGATTGCATTACTATTTACTAGCTAATATTCTTTATGCACAAATAATTCTTTCTGAATGGATTAGAGACTTTTTAGTAGTTACGTTACTTCGATTAAACAACATAGAAAATATTGCTGTTCGGATATCTAAAAGTGTCAAAGTTTAAAAAAAATTAAAATTTTTTGAAAATTTGTATTCAAAAATTTTAACATTTCTTTGCATTCAACCTTTCATATGTCTGTAACATGAAGAGTGAGTTAAAAATTAAATTGTAGATTGAATAATTTCCTGTTTAAAAAAAATTGTCTAGTTCAGATGTTTTCAAAAATCCATAGTATGTACATTACGATACATTCAAATTATAAAAAAGATTATATAGATACTAAATAATTTACATTGTTAACTAGAATAATCATGTAAACATAGTACATCTAATAAATGTAGTACGACTTTTAAATTGTAGACATTATTGTGAAGGATCATATGTATGAGTTAATGTAAATAGAGGAAGAGCTTAAAGTAGAGTGGATATATTTCGGTCTCCTAAAAGTTAAATGGAAATCTTGAAAAATAACCTACAGCTCAAATAGAATTTGAGTCATCTATGATAAAAGAAGTCCACACCAGCTATGGCTAAATGTAGTCCTTTGGCCAGATATTCTAATGACAGTGATAGTCCCGACAGTCTACTTAGTAAGATCTAGGTATTTCGTCTCCTTCCTTCATTGAATTTGCTACTGATGGCAGAATGTCTAGGGGGCTGGCATTCGATTCAGATCCCGTGGGTTAGAGTCCCACTGTTGGCTTGGATGTTTGTAGCCGTTCGGAATCGGCTTTAGACTGTAGGTCCCGGTCTAATTAGCCCTCGTGTAGCAAAAAGTTGACCATAGGGCTCCAAACCAAACCAAACCAAACCTTCATTGAATTGAGTCGTTCAAATCGCTGTAGCAACTGCTATAAGTTGCCCATTTCAAAGACTCCTTTATACGGGCACATGTGTGAGACAATATTTTCTACAGGAAGAAAATCCTTCGATGGCATTAATATGCCATATAAAATCATTATAAAAGTGTTCTTAAAGTTGTAATTAAAAGCATCTGATTTAGGTTGTAATCCGTTGATAATATTCGTGTTTTTAATCATGAATTTCTGAAAGCAATTTTAAAAATTTCTCATAGGTCTGGCATCTTATATTAATTTTTATTACATTCTACTATATTAATAGTACAGGTGGTCCCATGATTGAGTATTAATTATAGATTATGCGCTGCAAATATCAAGGATTTTATCCGCCAAATGCATATCATGACTTACCCCTTTCGTGGGAATAATTTAGTTCTACATCTATAATGAAATATAATCAGAATCTTAAAAACATATTTTAAATGTGGATTTCTGAACTTTCATTAATAATTATTCAAACATTTATGTTTTTGAAACCTCTTGAAGAACTCGCTAATCACTTTTAAGACAAATTTCAGGGAACAATTAATATTATCACATTCACATTCTCTGAAATTTCTGGCAATCATCCTTGGATCTGCGTGTTCATAAACGCTGCAAACCCACTTAAATGCCACAAATAAACAAAACATCACTACATAATTCATCCACAAAATTGCAGCTGTAAATTTACATAATAAAATCATTTTTAATTGGGTATGCGTATTCAATGGTTGGTGTCAGGTCCATTGGAAAGCCTATATTGTAAGAAGAGTCATAAACACAGCTCTAGCAAATTGTTGAATCAATGCTGTAGATACTTTTTAATGGTCATTTATGGAATGAAGAGGCGTTGATATTGCAGGACAAGTGAATTTATAATCTGGTGTGTGCTCAGTCTAACAGCAGTTTTACACAATTTGTTAATGTTTTAGTGACATCCGAATGAATTTCCATCCCCATGTAGTGGTGTGTTCATAATCTTGTTACAATTTTTGTTATGTTTCTGTTGGCATTTATTTCACAAATTTAAAACTTCTTGTTTATTGGATCCCCTCTAAACCTGAATATGGCCACTGCATTCACACAATACAATATGATCCTCATGGACTTGATGATGCCATTGCCTCCTTAGCCAACAGAAAGTAGTTAGGGAAGAGAGGTTGGACTTATGTCTTCCATATTAAACTATAAATAAAACTGAATAGCCTTATTACTCTAGGAATCCCTTTGCAGTAATGAGCCTTAGAGTGCTTCAAAATATCAGGAGGATATGGGAAAAATGATAAATATCTTTCATTGCTTCCAAACTTGTTAATTAAAAAAATTAAAACCAAAAGTAGCAAAGTAGTTTATGAGATTGTGAAGTTGTTCAACTATGTCACATGATATTTAAAAGTTTAGGATGTAGACTTAAGACACCTTAGACAGTTGATATTTAGCCCGGCTATAATTCGATTTTAATAAAACAAAAACGTCGATGTAAGAGTGGAGGTGTGAAAAGTGTTAAATAAGTGTTAAATTAGTTATTTAAGTGGCCGTTACACTTAAATAACTAATTATCTGTCATTCTTTGCTGGTTTGTCCCCATAAATGTTCATTATCTCCCATGGAATCAAGACGTTTTCTTTATACCTTAAGATAAAAAAGTGAATTTTTTACAGTTTTGTTACTATTTTTAAAGGGTTGAAAATGTATATCTTTATTTCTGTTTATGAATTTCTACATCTTAGATTATGAAGCCACAAGAACAGTTGCCCCATGTGTCGAAAATCGCTCTGAATTGTGCATTCAGAATTTAGCGACATTCATTGTCCTGGATAAACCAAGGTTTGCCACTGAAGCCGAACTCGAAAGGCTTTGCAGGTAAGGAATTATGAATAAATATACATTTGCGTGTTTGCGTGTATGTCAGATAATTTAGTTAAGTTATGAATTTAAAATTTATGAGTAAATTGTTTGATGTAAATAGCAGGACAATTTCCATTCTTTTTCTACCCTTTTTCTACATCTTCCTGATTTGCTTGTTCCGTTGCCAGGTGTGTCCCATTACAAGGACTTCTGAGCATGAATTTTACACCCCCGTAATTCTCTGACAGACAAACCCTTTTCCTAAACCCCTTTCATGTCTCCGCATCCGTCGAAACACTTGACGCACTGCTGGAAAATTTCGTTGTTCCCTTCAACATGTCACAGAGTGAAACGATCTTCGCATTGTGTGTTGCCCTTAGAGACAATCGCAACTATTACTCCCAGGCCTAAAGAATAATTATAATCATTCGTCTGGGACTAGTTGTCAATTTTAATTTCTACAGTGCATTTTAAGAAGTTCGCGCGTACGCGTGTGTGTGGGGTATTTTTGCACTCGTCACACGTTTCCTGTATAATTAATACGAGTTTAATTTTGCATATGTGAGTTGTCCTTAGAGACTTACACCCATTACTCCCAGGCCTAAAGAAAACTATAATCATTCGTTCGGGACTAGTTGCCAATTTTAATTTCTACAGTGAATTTTGCAGTACATTGTGGCAGGGATCTGCGTTAATTAGTGGTAGTACTTGGATAAAACTAAGAGTGATTACTTAAGTGTACTTTAATCAATAAATTTATTAAGTATCATCACAGTATACACATATATAAACATTTCATTATTAATCATACCTTATGCACATATCATTTTAATCAATACAATGCTAATACAATGTGATATATATATCTATATGAATAATTATCAATCATAGATTAACCTGACACCCTATCATTAACTCGGGCCCTACAAGAGCTGTCATTGGCAGAAAAGCAAACACAAAACTCTCTCCCTACCTTGGATGACTTCGCCGGCATAACAATGGGGACTCTCTCCTTTCAACAATAAGGGTTCTCCGTTGGGGACTCAATAGGTACTCTGCGCCTCCTTCTGATTGGTTGGACTGGCTCGACGGACATTTCTTGCTAATTGTAAAAGGGCAGCTTATGATACGGGTACGGCCTAAGCTCTAGGACTTTTTACGTCGGCACGAACTCGTTGAGGATGGGCGCTGGTCACACTGGGGATGAGGGTCATTGCTGCTTCGTTAGACTAGGCTGGTCGGGGAGTTCTACGGTTGTTCGCCCTTTCTTCATCTAGTCATCTCCGGCCTTGGGGATGCGGTGGTCTCCAACTTCTCTTTGCGTCCATCCAAATCTGCTGGCGAACAATTGGATGTTGTACTCGGACCAAATCTGGATTGTCACGGGTCTAATGCTTACGAGATTCAAATAATCTGCCTGGATCAGTCCACTGGGCTTCTTAACATCATCAGCTATCTATCTCAACGTCAGCTTTCAATCACAGCTTTCAACTATCTCTTCGACACAACTGCTTCTATTCTCTTTCTATTCTAACTCTGGGGCTTACATATCTGCCAGGATAAATGCGTCCCTTTCAGCCTCTGATTCAGTCTACGTTTTTTTAATTGTCAGCCCAATCTGCTCTGCTGAACTTTTCTTACTTTCAACTTAACTTCAACTCTTTCACTCTGAGATTCCATTGGTGGCCACCTTCTGACCAATGGGTAAGCCTGGACCTATATTATTGGCTGCACATATATTTTATAATTATTCTTCTCCCAATCTAAATTGAAGGGGGCTCCAGCCCCTGATTCTGATGCCCTCCTTTCCGCGGTTTCCTCACAATCCTAAATTCTCACGACACCCTTCAATCTCCTACTGTGCTCCTAACGATGTCAACAGCATAAATTCCTTTATGTTTCTTTTTCATCTTTAACTTGTGACCCCTTTAGATTCCAATTTTCGCCTGCTTAGTTCATTAGTTAGTTTAAATCCAGCTGGTCTCCCTTCAGTGTCCGTATTTCCTTTCAACTTGGCATCTCTCGTCTTTATTTTCGCGTAAGCAGTTCGTTAAATCCAGCTGATCACCATTTATTTGCTGGTCAAGACTCGTTGCCTGCTTTCCTTACTGTACTCCTGTTACTTATTTTCCCTATTCCCTCTTAATAATGTCGCTTTCTGCACCTGACTTGGCTCTCCCTCTTTTCTAAGAAACGTGTCGTCCCTAACTACGACATACGTGTGTGTGTGCGTGTGGATAATTTAGCACTCGTCACCTGTTTCCTGTATTAGTAGTATGAGTTTAATCTCATATCTAATAGATTTTGAACGATATAATTCTCTATTAATAACATTTCTCTGTTAATTCCTTGCATATGTAACTTTACTAACTACCTTAATAAAAAGGGAGTTGTTTATTTATTCGTATCTCAGCCTTACGTGAAAAAGTGTATTTGTATTCATTATTCATATACAGTTCTTTATTACATAACTACAACCACAAGTTTATATATTACCTGACAGGGAAGCCGAATACGGACAGAGGTGTTCTTCAGACTTCCTACGGACATCATTCTGTTTCCAGGCTCAAGACGAAGTCCTAATCCCACTCCAGATAGGTCGATCGCAAGAAGTTTCCAAAATGCTGTGCAGTACCGGTGGTTATATAACTGACCCAGCTTTCAGGAAACGTAAGTTGCATTGGAAAAGATTTGAAGACTTGAAAGGCATAAACTTTTTTACTTTTAAGTCATCAATAAATGATTCTTTGAGGAACATTAAAGTCATGATTTTAACACGCACGCTTATGCGCACGCACATAGAAAAAAAGACAAAATAGGATATACTATTTATTAAAATATAGGACATAAAAATTATTAAAATTTATTTAATAGGATTAAAATTTAATGCATTGAATATGTAATTTTTATCTTTTGGGTTAATATGAAGAACATGATACGGTTGCTAACCTGTGGCGATATGATGCCTATGTGGCATTACAAATTGAAGAATCATGGGGTGAAAACTAACAGTGCCCTTTCTATCAAATCCAGAAACTGGACTGAAACCCGTCAAACCTTCGGCTTAAAAAATGGCATGGCATGAAACCGTATCATGTTCTTCATATTTATTGAGCCAAGAGACCAAAACTGACGAACATATAGAAAGAGATGAAGAGTATCACAAGATTAACAAAGTCGGCCCTTTTCAAACATTCGTTTAGCTCATACTTTTTATACTTCATTATTGATAGTCACTATCATAGTTTTATACAAAAATGAAATAGTCTCTTATTTTTTCTTTTGGAATATCTGTTACACAAAAAATAGCACACACATATATAGACAGGTTTATCATTCTGGGATGCATGCAGGGGTTACACTTTAGAGGAATCAAAAATTTTGCCATCGAAAATGAAAAATGATATTTTTAGTTTTGCAGCCTATAGTTACACCAAAGTTATTATAGTTAAAAAAATAAATTATAGTACTGGATTAGTTATACTGTGAATAGTCCAAGTTTAAAGCTTTAATGACTTTACGGTAACTTAAATACTGACCAAGTGTTGCATTCCATACGGTACATCTGCGTACGTACGTGCTAACATAAATTATATTTTCTAAAATTAAGAATTAATAATTCATAGTGTTTCAATACAGTGTGTTGCTTTATGTTCCTGTGATTAAAACGAGGTAAACAGCACTAAGAAGAAAGTCTTAAGGGAGAACTACAGATACTGATAGATATTACCTTTCTAGGTAATCCCGCAATAGTAAACCTTGTTAAGGTAGCGAGCTAACTGTGTGTAAGTTTGTGTATGTGTATATATATACAGAGGCTGTTCACACATTTTTTAGACGATGTATATTGTATTCACAAAACTAAATTACATAAAATTATTATGTTTTAAATGCTCTATTTGACATCCCTTATTCTGAACTATCTTTCGACACCGCAATTTCCAGGATAATAATGCCTTTTGAAGTGTCAGAAGAGGTATTCTATCCCATTCCTCCTGAACAGCTTTCCAGAGTCCTGTAAGGGTTTTGGGACGACGTTTGGATAATGAAGATTTTAAAAGTCCGAAAGCACAAAAATCCATAGGTGATACATCGGAAGATTTAGTAGGGATATCAGTGAAGGGTATGGCCTTGATACCAGTTTTTTGTTCCATTTCTTTAAGGAAATTTACAATGGATTTTGATGTGTGACTGCTAGCTTTGTCCTGATGGAGTCTCACAGATTGATAGTACTGTGGGTAAAGCGATGGTGTTTCATTCAGAAAAATTGGCGTTAAAATATGTTTCTGATAGTATTTGGAGTTAATATTCACATTTTTTTCCACTCTCTTTATTTTTAACTTGCCATTATAAGAAAAACCAGCAACAATCATGAATCCCTTAGAAAAACTTTCTTTCTTTCGATTCTTTGAACCATGTACTTAAATTTTTTTCTCCCCTTTTATGATAATAAATGGCTCTTTTTTTGTTGCAATCATTTAAATACACCCATGATTCATCTATTGTGACAATTGTTTTCCATTTTTCTTTGGATAAGTGTTTCTCATATAGAATTCTGCAGCGTGTCCTGCGTTCAGCGATATGATTTGGAAGAAGACTATGCACATTGCGTTTTTTCGCTTTCTTAAGATTTAAATCAACGTTTATCATTTTGTTTACAGTGGACACCGAGCATTTTAATGATTTTGCAACTGTCCTTTGACTAGGGGGATTTTCTTTTAACATTAAACAACGTACCTTTGCAATAATCGAAGATGTCCGTTTTTTCCTTGGATACTTGTTTGGAATTTTTGTCCCACTTGAGGCTCCAATTTGACGTTTTTTTCCTTTCTTGTTGACGATATTACCTATCGACGCTTTAGATATAGCAAAACCATGACTCTCACATCGTTTTTGGATAACGGAGTATGCATATTTCTCTTCGGAAAGAGCATAAATGTAGCCTTCGAACCACTGCTTTGTTAAAAACCCCATTTTGAATAAAAACAAAACTTTCAAGCCGCAGACGATACTTTTGACTTTTAAAAACATAGTACAATTGCAATTATTTCTTTTTCAGCAAACAATTTTTATTACCGCTTACCAAAATCGTCTAAAAAATGTGCGAACAGTCTCTGTATATATATATATATATATATATACACACACACACACACACACACACACATATATATATATATATATATATATATGACGGGCCTGTTAAATGGGCTTGAAGCGTGCTCTTTATATCGTAGATCTCTCTTAATTACTCCCTAATACTTATTAATAATATTGCAGTCAATGAACATAGGCCGTAGTAAATGATTACAATTTAACTATATCGAAAAAATTTATTCCAACTATTAATTAAGCTACCCTCAATTCAATACGCACATACTTTAGTTTTCCAAGTAATCATCTCAACCCTCGCGATGCGTGACTGCTCAATTTCAATGTTAATCCCGCTCTGCCGAAACTCTATTGTTCCTCAAGGCGTCTAACCTTATCGCGCATGCTCATTATGACGTCTGCCAAATTTTCTAGAAGCATCTTTGTTTAGTCTGCAATTAATGTTCGCGCGAAACCCAGTCCAAGCTCCAAAAACAACTCACCACGCAATGATGCCTTTGATTCTCCTTTCTTGATTCCCCTCAAGGCCATTAAATTCTATTAATAACTCCTATAGCTTATGCATTCGTAGATGCGTGTAATCTGATTGACTATCAATAATCATGGCTTTTAACGTTAGAAATTAATTATTTTGAAGCCCCCTGTAAATTTTCTCAATTAATGCTTAACTAACACACACACACACACACACACACACACATATATAATAGGTACAACTTCGATATAGGACCCTATTGGCGATATTTTGTATTGGTGACTTTTTACATTTTACATTTGTCGCATTTGGTATCTCAGAATACGTTTCAGCAACTCTGTCACACTCAAGTGTGTTTTTCACTGAAATAAACCATTTTTCCAGAATGTAACCCGATAGAATACGCCATTTTCAACTTCGTTTCCCGTTGGATCAGCTTTGGTATAGTAGAATTTGTATATTAGCAATTAGGTATACACAGAATTCGTTTTGGCAACCGTGCCACAGTCGTGGAATGCAAAACAGGTTGTACCGCTCATTTCTTATTTCTTTTTTTATTTTGATTTAACCATGCCTTTCCGTGTAGATTTATCTATAATTTCGAGATCTACAAAGTTTACGTTATTTTCCTTATTATTTTTTTAAATTTATAGTACATTATTTTTTAATTCATATTGCATTATTTTTTAATTTATATTGCATTATTTTTTAATTTATATTATGCAAAATTAAATTTCTATGTAATTCACACGATATTAACGATG
Source organism: Dolomedes plantarius (assembly GCA_907164885.2). Taxonomy (NCBI): domain Eukaryota; kingdom Metazoa; phylum Arthropoda; class Arachnida; order Araneae; family Dolomedidae; genus Dolomedes; species Dolomedes plantarius. The sequence continues at coordinate 183,156,688 of OU015492.1, read as the reverse complement.
CTATGTTTGGCTAGGCGACAAAAAAATGTCGCCAATGCAAAATATCGCCAGTGGGGTCCTATATCGCAGCTGTTCCATATAATATAAACAAAACAGCAAATCAAGAAATTCATTGAATAATTTTAAGATATGCAATATCTTAGTTTAAATTCAATAACTATTTTTACAATATTAAGTGTAATAAGAATTTT